>JAOCPS010810261.1:0-10141 GCA_025505425.1 Graphium colonna
GTGTATTAAAGTCACCCAAGATTATAAATTTACCTTTATTTTCAGTGACTGCTTCATTACACTTTGCGTAGAAATGGTGAAGCGTATTTTCAGGGATATCAGGGGGTAGATACAAGAGACACAAAAATATTTTATCAGAACCATCACCTATTGCCACCCATAAGTCCTCAGCAGTACTTTCCCATGACTCTAGACGTTTGGCAGGGTATTTCTTTTTAATAGCTATTAGTACTCCACCACCAGATTTTTTATTACAGGAGCTTTGGTGGCGATCTTTACGAAAAACATTATAGCGTTCGTCAATTATCTCACTATCATAGAAGCCACTATCTAAATTAGTCTCAGTAAGACATATTACATCATAATTATTAACAGTAACATTAATATATAAATCATGCGTTTTTGACTTAATTCTATTCACATTTTGATAAAAATATAACATAAGACTTTAAAAAAAACTACAATAAGATACAACAAATAATTTAAAAGTACATAGGTATGGGACAAACAAAACTTTTTTACAACTTAGATAGAATATCCTTATGTTTTATTAGTATGGCACTACTGGCGTCGTTTTTTCGTAGGTACACTTTACCAAATTTAATCCAGACGTATTTGTATGCCTTTTCTTTAGCAAATCTCCTCGTAGCAGCATGCAGATCTTTGCACTGAGGGGAGAGATGCTCAGTGACATACACTTGAGTGCTGGCCCCAGGTACACCAAGATGAGCCGATGAAATTGGTCCAGCAGAAGACTTGTTAAATCTCCTTACAGCTGAGATAATTGTATGTAATTTATAATTTTAATATGTAGAATATTATGACCAATAAGACATATTATGTTATGTGATTTTTTTATTCATACATCATCTGGTACTAAAGACGGGCATTTTCTACAACGAACGTAACGGAATCAAACGAACTTAACGAAAAATCTACGGTATTTTAGTGTGAGAAGCCAATGTAGGTATCATAAAACGCATATATTATACGGCATGACTGATGAATTACCTTAAATATTTTAAGAACTTACATGTGGGGATTATATATGAATTTTAAAGATATAATTAAAAATAAATATTGATTTATCATTGTGTAAACATAACAAAGTTAAAAAACTAATACGCAAATTATGGTCACCCTAGCGGGCAGTGCGTGGCCAGAGTGGCGGGGAGGTAGATGATCTGCAACGTGCTCATCTGTGCAGGCACGGCGCTAAACCGCCACATTTTATTCATTTGTTGGAAAAGTTAGGCTAAAACTATATCCCTCATTTTATTACATAAATATGTTGACAATTGAGTACCGAGTGCGAGTACTTTAATACCGTAAGTGTCTCACCAATAAATCTATATATTTTTTTAACAAATACAAAAATATTTATACACATATTCCTACCAAACTATGCAACAGTTTATCGTATTCATATAATGGTATGTACTCATTTAAAAAAAAATTTATTTGCATACTGTTTTCGATAAATGTTATAGTTAAATTATTCTTATTTAATATTCAATACTTTTTCTTATTTAATATTCAATACGTATTGCGTTGTTATTTTTAACTAAATAAACGCAACTGTAAAAAATATATTCACTGTTCAGGTAAAGTTTTCTGCGAGGTGGCAAATTCCAATTCACAGTTATTTTTGGCTCATTCAAATAATTTCAATGTTAAAGATGTTTCAAAAACCTGCATTTTAACTCCTCTTAGATTATATACAATTAATGTAAAAATGAGTAAAACAATAATTTTGTCTGTTTTTATAATTATTTTTGTTTGCTATACTGCTTATAATTTAACTATTCTTTCCTCAGTTATTTGGGGTATCCTTGCTGTTTAGTTATGGTTTTACCGTAGAGAATAGATTCAATGAGTTTATACACGCTTTTACTTCAACGATTTAGTAGTTAAAAATCAAGCAACATGGACGCGGCAATTCGAGAGAAGTATTTAATCTGACGTTGAGCACAAGGAAATTAATTACATGTCGTCGTAATTTATAGAATTGTGATTATTTAGATAGTATTACAAAACACTATCAACTTTGACCAATGTTAAAATATTGCTTTTCCGATTTTATTGTGGCTAATTCTACTGCGTAGTTTTTTAGACCCGCGCTATGCAAATTGAACATAGTGCTGTCAGTTTCTATTTTAATCCGCGCAATTCGGTCTTATTTCCTAGCGGTTATTGGTTCCTCTCAGCTTATCTTTGGATTTTACCTCACCCTCATAGGTATATATAGGTAAAATCCATGCATATACAGACAAGTTAAGAGGAACCAATGGCCCAAATCGGTGGGGTATGGCTACTTGGAGTGAGCTCGAAGATTCTTTCGATTTACGCGGGGAAGCTGGCTGGGCTGAGCCTTGGAAGGAGTGGCTGATTAGACGGCCAGTGTTAGTAAGGTTATAGAAGCGTGCAAATGTATTCCCATGATTCCATCATCATGCACCTATGTTTTCCATAGTGGAAATTCAACCGCCTTGAGCCTGAAATAACTCCTTCTAGCCCCCGCAGAGACGATTATGTGTTTTTTTTTCTCCCGACTATTAGAAATATTAAGTTTTTTTGTTTGATTTAATAGTTAGTTTCTTTTTTTGTTTTAATAGTAGTTGTTGTGCATAATTCAATAAGTTAATAAAAAGAAATTCTTAAACTATTATGTTTTAACACCACAATACATTTACTATCATAACACTATCATAAGAAGCATATGGAATTATCTCAAATTTAATTTGGCTTTACATATTTTCAGGATTTCAGCAAAATCAATCTCGTAAGGCAAACCCGTGTTATGTCAATATTAGAAATTGCTGGGGGTTAGTGTCTATGGCGTGCTAGCGTCTACAATAATCGCATACTCGATACGATTTTAAATTCACAAACAAAAATCACGTCTCAATTTTGTAAGGTCTCATCTTTTAGCGCCAAACTAGAAGCTTCTTCCATTTGACGGCATTTAACGTCAAGCTTTTCAAGAAAATATTTCTTAACGGCTTGGTTTTAGCTCTGCGATGATACTTAGTCTCTCTTTGTGTTCTCTATTGCATTTACTACGACGTTTGATGCAACAAACCAACCAATACCATCGATATTACTTAATTGGTCGATAGTCTACAACGGTGTGATTCCATCGTCATTTCCTACAAAGCACAACCTCCACGTGAAATCAATTGTAGCAGCAGTATTTCCTGACCAATACGAATTAAACACCTTCAACAAGGCGTACTTTTATCTGAAAGGCTGGCAGGACTTTTGTTAATTTCTTTGGTGTTGCGGGAGTCCATGGACGACGGTCATCACTTACCATTAGGTGAACCATTTGCCCGTTCGCCTTTTTTATAAAAAGGTTTTTCACATGACTTCCTAATATATTATATTTGAAGACTTACGTACCTTTATTGTAACCAACTTCAAAAAAAGAGTAAGTTCTTAATTTGGTTGTTTGTATGTTTCTTTTTTTGTATGTTCGCTCGTATAACTATAGTTTCTGAACTGATAAAAAGAATTGTTTATTTTATAAACGGATATACTTCTAAAAGGGTCCCATAAAATTTTCAGAAAAATCAGTTCAGTAGTTTATTTTTGAATCAAAATTATTGAGAAAATAAGTCTCGATTTTATTTAAATAAATGATTTAAGTACCAATATTTAGATTTAACAAAGCCTAAACAACGAAAAACAGCGTTTAAACATTTTTTAAATAAATTTTAAAGAGAAAATGTTGTTTTAATTCAAATTAATTGGATGTGTTACCGTTGTTTCACGTCAAGAGATGATTTGATAGGAAAATTCAAAACGAAAATGTTTCGAATTCTTATTGAGAAGATGTAACATCAAAATATTCTGATCTTGAAACTATATTTCACAATATAAAAGAGAATATACCTGCGCAGGTGAAATTGACCTTTGAAATACTCCGTGATATCTATTTCAATTAGGGCGAAGCAGCGACTTCTAAAACTTTTCTTTTAAAAGACACAGTCTTTTCATCCATCGCGATTTCTATTTATGTTCCGTATGTTTTTTCTAATTACCATTTATTATTCGTCTTATAGTCGTATTATGCAACGTACACAATAAAACGCATTGATACCACGTTTAAAATTAGTCGCATATTGATCATTGCAGTTTGTATGTGACGTGTGTCGAATACAAGTTGCACGAAAATCAGTGACCGAAAGAGTTTTTAAAATTGAAAAAATATCTCTTTGTTACATTTTAAAAAAATTCGATATATGTTACATAACATATTTAACAAAGCCCAGACTACCGTAAGGGATGTTCAGCATCTTATATAATAATAAAAAAAAGGATATCAATATTAATGGCAGCAAAAATATTTATTTATAAAGGCAATTTTTGCTTATTCACATTTTTTTCGTTTTTGACTATACCTGATTGGATTTTAACAAAATATGAGTGCTGATATAATAGATCACAGTTGGGATTTTTAGAAATAGCCATAACATACAGACTTAAAGCTCTAGATACATTTACATGCGTAAAAATATAAAAGTTATATCTGTCATGAATTCGTGATTTTTATTTTAATGTACTGTTAGAGTTGTTCCAACTGTTCACGTAAAAAGTTTTAATAATATTTATTAATAATTTTACTTGAGTAATAATAAAATTTATTAAGATTCGAAGAACTTTCTTTTGAAATTACGAATATTTTAAAAAAGTCAATAATTTAAAATTGCTTAAATTTTGTTTTTTTTTTAATATATGGATGTCAAGATCATATATATTAAAAAAATCCGACTTATCGTGATAAAGACTTTCATTTAATTTGATCGAAAAACGAACTATTTAATTATCACTTAATTAAAACTATAATTGACCCATAAATCCATGAAAGGGTCACTAATTCGACATAACAAAGTTAAAAAAATCACTAAATCAAGAGTTTTATCTGTTTTTAATTAGTAGAAAATACCCAACGACTTGACTAATTGGCCAACTAAGTAAGAAAGTTCTTTTTTTAGTAAGAAAGTTGTGTCATAGTTCTTTTATTGCGCAGAATTAAGATAATTAAAAAACCGTACCCTAACGTATAAGTCTTCTATTGGTGTTTGATAACTGACCAAATCTTGTTTATTCTCATCTTATTGTAATTGTATATACATAAAAAAATTACCAAGCAGCGCTCTTTGCTGGCCACATCGAAAATTTTTCATTTAAAGAAAATTGCACCAAATAGTAAATTAAATGTTCCAAATTATCTATTGGGCTGATATCAATTAGATACTAAAAATAAGATGATAAATAAGCATACATTTTGCTTTAGCATAAATGAAGTCCAGCAACGACGCTGTCTTTCACCTTGAAGAACATCTGCGGATAAACTCGATTTTTTCAACTAAAATAACTTACTTATTTGAACTAACAATAATTGTAATGTGATGAAACAAATGAATTATAAATTGGCAGCAACGTCACTGGTTTAACATTTTAAACGTATGGTTATCAAAAATTTGTTTAATTTTTTTTAGAAGCAATTGATCGGTTTTGTGTAATTCCGATGTAGCAAATGTAAAAATAAAGTTTATGGAATATTTTTTAATGTTTAATGAAATATTTTGCAGTTGGATGTGGCTTTCTTTTACATCCGTTTATATTAACATTTTAGGTCAGAATAGAAACTACTGTTACCATGCCAAGAATCCTATTTTTTTGTATTATCATGTTTGATTTTTCCTTAAATTTAGTGGTGAAGTAAGACATTTCATAGAAATTTCTCATTGGACTTAATATAAAATACTCCTGACTTGTTAAGAATTGACATTTTATCCCAAGGTCACTTTTGCTAATAATTTATTACTACTCAATCCCTGTTTGACAGACTTGAAAAGAACGGGCTGGGTATCCATTTGCCTGAAAATAAAAATGATATATTCAATTTATGGGTATGTAAAAAGTTGAATATATGCAACATTTTCTCTTCGTGTCAGATATCTGTTCCATCGTAATATATAAGCTAAGAAACAGAGACTGCACCACTTGTGCATATGTCCTGGGCATTTTTTTCATTTTGATCGGATAGACTGTCGTGGATGAAATTGGGTCAGAAGCACTTAACTCAAGCCCCATTTTTAAGTTTTCATTTGTCATGTGCTTGACAGGAAAAAACATATTATACATCATTCATCGTGATACACCGGAGAAATAATAATAAAATTTCTAAGGTATTTGATTTGTTACTTCCCTAAACTTTTTATGAAGTGAAGATCTTTGCACCATAGAGGGATAATTAAAAAAATAGGCCGAATGGAATATTTGGTAAGCAATACTTGAATCGACAGTTTCATGTAATCTGATCAAGCCCCGCTCCGACCCCAAAGAGCTGTACTAAACATCGTTCACAAAAAATTACGAAATTATCACGTCCCTGAAGACTAAAATTACGCATATTATTATTTAACTATCTCGAACTCCTCTCCACATTGCCACAGGCAGGCACCCTAAAGTAAACTGAGAACAAGTAATTCAATTAAACTCTTCGATTCGATATCCGATACGATTTTCGAAGACAACCCTTCGTTAGTGAGAATGCGGCTAGGTTTTACGACAATTTTGTACAGATTGAAACTGATATTTTTATTTTATTTATTAAAGTGAATGTTTAAAAAAAATATACACATTTAACAAGATTACTACATACGATACTTGTTAAAACTCCTTTGAAATGTACTTTCATAGAGTATTTTTTCAGTAATTAACATTAACGAAATCCTCTTCCTTGCCTTTTTCCCAGGTTACTTGTGGCTCGCTCCTAATCCACCTAAATATTAGCTGAATTTCAGTTTTTATGCAGAGCGACTGGCATTTAACCACCGGAACATAAAGGGATAAACTTAATTTGAAGGATGGATTAGTTGTCAGGATTTTTGAAGACACTAACATCTTTTAATGACTGTTAAAGATGTTTTTGACAATTAGGATCGACATTTTAGATGCCCGTCTGATACACAAATCGTCTTTTCTTCTAGGCAAATATATATACAAAAATAGGCATATTTTCCCCCAACAGCTTTGTGGGTAAGTCAACAGGGGTATGTGGGAGTCCCCGTTAGAGTAACCGGGATACCCACTTAAAACCTCACGTTTTGCCTTCTATATCGCAACAGCCGTGGACATAGGAACACGAAGACGCAATCGTCCGCTACCGGCACAACTTTTGCTTGTCAGGTTCCCTCTTGGCGCTGTGCTCGTGCTATAGCACAGCATTCCTAACGATCCTTCTACGTGACCGCAGTTATCCCAGATCAGCCGCCCTGGACATACTAAAAGGGGAGAAGCTTCGGGGCCTCTTTCCGAGTGATTACGTCCTTGTAAAATACAAGGACGGCACCTCACAATCTCACACTGTCCGTCATAGCGCGAACCACAGCAGGTAGCGAGAGATCGCTCCCCATAATAGCAATTAGCTCTCGACGCTGCTCCGACCAAGCTGGGCATGCCGCTAATAACGTGGCCAGTCGTCTCTTCGGCACATATACATGCGTCACAGTATTTGCACTGTCTGGGCTCCCTTCCCGCGATGCGGTGTAAGTACTTCCCAAAACACCCATGTCTCGAGAGGACCTGCGTCACTCGATAGGAAAGGGTACCATGCCTCCTATTCAGCCAGTCTCTGAGTACTTGCCGTATGGCCTCCATGGTTCTTAGGCACATTTGGATGCTCCAGCCGCCGTTTGCACTCATTTTGTGCGATGCAGCGCAGTTGTTTTCTGCACCTCCTCTGCTCTTCTAGTGCCGGCGGATGACCCCGGACCATCGCGTCCTTACGCCAGGAACGCGGCGATCGCAATCTCTAGAACCCAGGGAAGGGCTGAAGCCCATATAGCTAGCATCACTAGACTACGGAGGAGTTTAACATTTAAGAAGTAAACTACTGAACTGATAATTTAGAAAGTATCATTGGACCAATCCGCGTACATATCCGAGTTATTTCCGAATACTTAGAAAAACATCAAAATCTTCTTCCTTTTTGAAGTATTTTAAAAGTGAGCATTCATCGTATAACATTAACTGAATAAATTATTTTAATTTTAATTTTTATACGAGTATAGTAGTACCTCTTGGATAAATACGGTAGTCAGATACATCAACATCTGATTAAGCTATTAAATAAAATGTGGACTATAATTTATAAATGTTGAAAAATGATCTTACAATTCCATAAATCTTTCACATATCCTTGGAAGCTATAGTTTACTCCTATTAATTGCCAAGTCCACACCAATCAATTTTCTTGATCGTTTATATATTGTATCGTATATATATTTTATGGAGTTTTATAACTAATGGCTTCTTAAAAAGATGTATATATTTCCGTTACATACATTTTTTCTTTTAAATATAAAGCAAAATGAATGACAGTCAATCGGTTTTGGTGTACACATAACTATCAAACTCATTTTTATCACTTTAGGTACACAATTTAGGCATTGTAAAGTGTGGATATATGACTTTGTTTTATTTTCCATAATAATTTTATTATTTAAATAATTGTTCGATTTGCTACTCATTAGCAGATCTATTTAATATTATATAGATTTCTTTATGAAGACTACCATAACTAACTTTTTTAACACCTATATACTTTGTATATTATAATTCAGACATACAATATGCCGATATTAATAAAACCAACGTAAGGAGCATTACATTGATTTAATTTCATACTAATCCAATAAACTTAGGCATATATTAGTTCGCTTCTGAATGATTTTATAGAAATACAATGTAGATTACCGAATGCGCACCATGAACTAGGTAGTTTCAACGTTAATAAGAAATTTATTGCATTGAATTACGAAGTTTACTATGTCGGATTTATTTTCTGTTTAGAAATACTAACTACTTTAATATATTTGTGTCCGTTTGTAATAGAATTGTTTAGCATTTCATTTGAAAAATAATAGAAAGTCTTAAATGCCAATAAAGTAACTTAACCATTTATCAAGTAATAAAAATATACCGAGTATGTGGCCTAGCAGTATGAAAGATGGTGAAAGTGTAGACTAATATTGAATTTTTGACAGAAAATTTTAAGTTGTGTAATACAAAATGTCATCAAAACGTTGACAATATAAAGCTTAAACACGAATCTCAAATAATTGAAGCGAAAGAACCAAAAAACAAAAACCACTATCATCTGCCGTTGCGTCCGACCATGAACGATCCGCAAAAAATGCCTGCAAAAGTTAATGTTATCTAATACGGTATCTTTACCTGTTAACACGTATAACTTTGCGGGTCGCATCGTGACACAATACCATTGCCTTCACCTCTCGCATATTAAACAAAGCAGAATGTTATTATAGTCTGGCCAATAAGAAATTTGTAGCTGTGTTTTGAAACAAAGGATTCAGAACGCCTCTCTTTATCCATTTAATTTATGAACTTTACATGCGTTATTTCAACGCGAGCATTCAGGACTCAGGCTATGTGTTGGCATAAACAACTTAACTTTTGTTTGAAAATTATACACTACCGAAACGATATTAACATATTGCATATCTACTTGACTTTCAGTTTTTGCAGTGATAAAATCAGCAGTAACTTTTTATTCTGCCAGCGGCTCGGTTCGAACCGGGTAAGTACCACGACCTCATAGGATATACACTTGAAGTAGGACTTTCGTCCATGAGAACTCCTGCCGGTTAGTCCAGGTGGCCGGTCGTCCATTACCACCCTTCCCCTGCAATGACAGCGGTAATTAAAGAACCATTACCCGGTCGGGTACCAAAAATTCTAGAAAATCCTCCGCTAACTATCCACAGTTAGATAGAAAACTACACATGAACACTTTGGCATCTCCTTTCACCCTTATAGATTTTTCCAATATCACAGAGTTTCATTCTAACTAAAATCCCAGCACTACCACCTTAAGATTGTAAAGCCGACCTTGTTCTACTTAACCCGAACTCAGATATCTTTTCTGACTGACACTTCCTACTTCAGATACCCAGGCCTATATTAGAATACACATTTGTGCCTCGAGACGGAGTGCGTGTGTATGTCAGAGAGGATATCTGTTCCTGACATCTCGGCAGTGTTGAAAGTAGCAGTCCACAGTGTCGCTGTGCGTTGATTGCGCCACTCTCGTGTCTATGCGTGCCTT
>JAOCPS010810372.1:0-10140 GCA_025505425.1 Graphium colonna
ACCTATTATATCCGATCTCCTAGGTTGACATGCATTGTCAACCTAGGAGATCCCAACTCTCTGGATGTTGCGTTTGTCTATGGGCGACGGGATCGCTTACCATCTGGTGCACCGTCTGCTCGTTTGTCTTCCTTTCCATAAAAAAACGTATTTCTTCAGTTGTTACCAGAGAATAACGCGTTCAATCAAACAAACAAACTCTGCAACTTAATAATATTTACAAATTATACAGCCACAATACAAATTGTGCCTGTACTGAGTAAATAAAGGACAAGATGTTTTTTTTTATATTTTTACTTAAAATGCTGCGGAAGGTAAACTTACTTAAGTCAACGTCGAGGTCGACATGTTAATCATAACGAACAACAAAAATGTCACTTTTCTTGTATATCTTTTAGTGTGTAAAAGATATTAAGCATGTCAATATAGACCTCTAATCAAAGTTTGACAGTTTAGGTATAATTATATATTAAACTCGTCATAATTTAGCTTTATATTAGATCAAAATGACACAAGACAAGTTTTAACTTTATTTGCATGTTGATGATTCATTTTATTTGCATTTGAGTAAATTCAACAAGCTTTCTTGATATGTACATAATATCAAGGTACGCCGTTGATATTACGTACATATCAAGAATAATATACAGTATGTACAAGCTTGACTTTACTAATTATAACATATAATAAATAAACATTTGTTGAATAAAATAGTGATAAAATTATATTATTTTTCATATCCTCTGCACAGATAGCTGATTCCTAATATACTTTATAGCCACCATGTTCAAAACTTGACCATTATTTTCTTATAAATTGTATTGTTATGTGGAATTTGTAATCATCAGCAATAATTTAAAAATAAAGATTTTAGGCTTAATTCATCATATTGTATAAAACATTTTCCGAGGAAATAATTATCTTGTCTTACTTGAGTGTTTTCTTCAAGTTCCAAAGCAAAGTTTATTTTAATAAATTATATCGCTAACCGTCCTTGAAGTAACTTGTCAGCCTGTCCATATATTTGTAATTATATTGCCCAAGCGGATTTACCTACGGTGTTAAAAATATATTTAATTATTTGTTTCCTTGTACTGAATCTTTAACTTAGATTTGCTTGGGTACATTAGATTAAAATCCTTCACTGTAGCCATTCGTAATATTCCTTGTATTCATCAAAAAACTTTTACCGTAATATATTCGCAATCTGTACAATTTCTTCCACTAATTGTATACTGTATTTAAAATTACATTCATATATTAGAAGAAACAATGACGAGTAACATTGTTGATTAATTGATTTAGAAAAAACGAATTAACTTAATAACGAGAAGCACCAAGATACAATTGAATAAAAATAGCAAGAAAAACCGTATCTAATCTCACATGTTAAATTAAATAACTGTTCATTAGACTCACCGAAACTCAAAATCGCTCAATGAGCTTGTCTATTTTTTGTGTTAAAATCTTCCTGGTTACTCATGACAGGATTATGTTATATTTTACTTTTTTGTTTGTTTTAATAATATAGAAAATAGCGGTCTTATAATGGAGGCCTTTAAGAGAAACAGAACCTGCAGGTAATGAGATGGAAAGATTTGGATTGCATGGAAAGACTCCCAAAAAATTGCAGAAATAAATTGGATGAATGTAACGTAACACCGAGTTAGATGACGCAATCTACAAGAGGCCTACACCACAATGAGAACGGTTCAGAAGGAGAAGATGAAAAAGAATATTAATATTTGAACTGATACGTTAAACTATTTACTGATTTTACCGCATTTATATTTGTTTTTAGATTACCGACGGAACGAATCTAAAAAAAATTGAATTGACCGAGTCGTTTAATTTAGTTAAAAGTTTAGTGATATACACACGCATGTAATAACTTTATTAATAAGGAATAGTGGACCTGCCAGACGTCTTGGCTGATCTTTGGCAATTGATAACAAGTAATAACTTTATTAATAAGGAATAGTGGACCTGCCAGACGTCTTGGCTGATCTTTGGCAATTGATAACAAGTCTAATTATGAATAGAAAGTATCCGAGTCCATTCGGACATATTAAAACAAAATTTTATCTTTACTAAGCATAATTTAATGTTCTATTTTTTTTGTTCCCAAATTCAAACTATCTTAGCATTGTATAATAGTTGAGGTATCGTCAGCAAATAGTACAAATAAATGATTTATTACATTCAACAAGTCATTTAAATGCAGAGAAAACAGTTGAGAATCGAATATACACCCCTGAGGTACGCCATACTTAATTAAATTGTAGATCTCAGTAAAGAAATTAACATTTAAATAGACCAAGCTGATCTCATGAATTTGGCAGTGATGTCTGATCAAACGTACAAACTGACAGAGATTTCAATGATGTTTAGACATCATTAAAATTCCTTCTGTATAATCCAAAGAGCCCACATCAGTTTTTTATCTTTCAATTTATCTTCCACGCACAGAAATTCATCTATTAGAGTTTTATAATAATGTAAATATCTTAAAATAATACTTGGTATATCTATTCAATGGACTGTATATATTTAATTGGATATTAGAAGCCAGTCCCTATGTATTAAACTGATATTCAGGTAATATTTGGTTAGATTAGAAGCCGGCCCCAAGTAATTTAGGAATAAATCTAGGAGGAAGAAGAATGGACTTTAACGGCATCTTCATAGAACTCATATTTTATATATATAGTTCTGCCTCTTAAATTAGAAATCAGAATAATTAATATAACAACAATTGCATGTTATTGTTACTTGAGGTCATTAGCAACAGCTCCAACTGATGATTTAAACGTATTATTAGATGACACTATTGTTCACCTTATTTTTCTCTTCACACCATTAAGTTGTCCGTAAAATGAAACTCATAATAACCATACTGATTTTTAGGTGAGCAATGCGAACAATTAATTATTTTAGTCAGTAATCTTGGGTCTACTATAGCTGTGATCTCTCATGATTTTTATTGGCTATGAAAGTGAAGTATATGAAGGACATGTAACTTGCAGGCAGATTAAAGCAAAACAGTAATTGAAACAGAAAAAGTTCTGGAACAGATTTATTATCAAAGCATATTGTGTTTTTTCAATGGAAGTAAAACAAGCAGACGGTTCACCCGGTTCAATGTAAAACATCTGGACAACAAAATAACATCTATGGACAGACACAACATCTATACACGTACTGGTTGGTGTTTTATGATAGCAAATGTTATTGAATAAAAATGTAAAAAGATGAAAAATTAAAAAAAGGTAAATTGTAATACATACAACTGAAATACTCTGCTTTAAAAACCCATGACAGGTAACATCCAAGACAAAAGAAGGGCTGGCATCAAATCCACTACCTCGCGCAAGATACGCGACAGAAGGAGAACATTTAACAAATTCTGAAGCTAAATGTTATATTATCACTTGAACCCTGTGTCAACTTGTACCATCCCTAAATATTTTCAACAAGTTTTCACAGAAAACTAAAAAACCGACTTCAAACACCTTAAAAGTGTACATTTAAAACATCTTTCCCGTTATTTTGATTTAAAAACAAACTACTCATCCTATTTTAATAAAAAAGGACCTTTGTGGAAGTGTACTCTATCAGATAATATAATATTAATTCATAATTTTTTTTTATAAATATATAAATATTAAAAAAAATAGTTCATAAGTTGCGGAGATATGTGCGAACATTCCTAAACTTTGTTATATTTATCGAAAAAACAAACAAATAAACCGTATTTTTTTTATTTTTACGGGACTATTTAAAAAGAATGCTCTACAATATATATTTAAAAAAAATACATAAAATCAATTTTGTTATTTTGATTGAAAAGAAAAACTACTAAGCCGATTTTCATGAAAATTTTATAGGATCATTCCGAACCCTATAAGGTGAAAAAATTATTTTTATTCACACATGGCGGTGATATGCTCGAACGTACATAATTATTTTAGACGATTATTTTATTCATTTATGCTTTATTGCCCAATGTTCAATAAAGAAGACCACAAAAGGCGGCCTTAAAGGCATTATCGATTCTCTGCCAGTCAATCCGGCGCATGGAGAGAAATTGTTATAGTTGCAATAAACGATGGAAATTAGATATTGTCATATATTTATTTGTGACAAAAACTAATTTCCATCGTTCTTACTAAGCGCTTAAATGCGGCTCTATTCAATGCTTTACGTATTTAGGCAAAGAATTCTAAAGAATTTTACCCTTAACGGTAAATATTTACCGAAAAAATTACTTAACCTTGAGCAAAAGTATACCACCATGCCTTTTGTCAGTAATATACAGCAAAGGATTGAGTAAAGAATCGGTAGAATTTAATCAGTAATAAACAATCAATAATAATATGATAAATACGAAAGAGAATCTGCTTAGAATTTTAGAAGTTGCTCGGTGCTTTCAACACCGGTAGTGAACATCGACTAATCAGAGCCAAAGTTATCATTAACCCGAAAATGTCAAGGAAGATAAGATCAAAGAAAATATACGTAGCTCCAATATGCCTCGCGTTCAATAAAGATTTAAACCAATAAAATAATCAAAGACGTTCTTTCGTTCCTCCTCCATCTCCCACTTTAAACGAACTTACAAATCAGCTTCAAAGTACTCTAATGAAGCAAAGAAAATTGTCCCTAGAGGCAAAACAACCAGCCATAAACTTAAATAAAATACCCAACTTTGACAAAAGAGAAGATTACTTATCAAACAAGGGCGTGAGATATCAGAAGATTTCCGGGATCTATGCAAAAAAGTACGGAAGAGTGTAGAAAATGACATACATGAATACAGGTAAAGAACTGTGCAAGGCATTATAGAAAAGTACAAAGGCCCTAAAGTATCCGGCAATGGCGCAAGGTAGGCGAAAGATCACAAAACTTCTAAATAAAAATGGAAATTTGGTAACACACGGATAAAAAACTTTTTCGAAATGCCAAAAATACAATCAGAAAATCTACTCACCTAAGAGCCCAAAACGGACAGAAATACATTATAGACAAATGAATGTTTAATTTTTTTTTTCATGGAAAGGAAGACAAAGGAGCAGACGGTTCACCTGAGGGTAAGCGATACTGTTGCCCATAGACAAACGCAACATCTGGAAAGTTGCGAGTGCGTTGTCAACCTGGGAGATCGGATATAATAGATTTATTTTGAGACGGGTTTATTAGATAGGATGGGGTCAAGATTAAGGATTTGGAGAGAATAGGAATAAGAAAAGAAAAGGATAGACATGGCCATCCGGCATCCCCAAAAGTCATGCATACTTTATTCATATGTGACATAAACGAACAATTGGATCGGAAAACGCAGATTCATACTATATATAAAAAAATTGAAGAAGCGTTTGACCGCGTAGGCTATGTAATCGACGGGGCAATAATCGAAATGAATAAAGAAGGAGGAAAACGTATGGCAAAGCCACTTTAGGTATCGGTTTGGAAATGAACCTCAATAAAACCAAGATAACGAAAAAGATGACTAATGATATCACACATGTGACAATTAAAATAAATCAAACCATCATAGAAAAGGTTGAGAAATATGTTTATCTGGGTCAGGAAATAAGAATAGGTAAAAAAAATCAGGTGAACGAAATATATAGACGCATAGGTCTTATATGGACTGACTACTCGAAACTGAACTTTGCTTTTAATATGAATACATATAACATCTGAACAAAAAGCATTGCTGTTAGACCGATGCATTTTACCAGTATTTACCTACGGTGCAGAAACTTGGGTCTTAACAAGGTAAAGTATCAACAAAATATATAACCGATGCCGTTAATAGCAACTTTAAAATGGCAATAAACAGGACACATACGCCGTAAACTTAGTTCTTGGGGTAAAGTGGTTTTAAAATGGAGGGCCTGGGGAGAAGGCCTAGAGGAAAACCTCAAATGAGATGGAAAGATGAAATAATAAAACTTAAAAAATCTTTTCTTAAATAAGCTTTTAAAAATGTTATAAAGGAGTGCATATTTATTTACTGTAATTAATTTCGCAATAAAAGTTGTTTTCTGATTGTATCACACCGTACGTAGTAAGGCAGGCTGAAATAAACGACAATGGATAGCTGATTTTGGGTAAACCTTTTTGTTACATGTACTGGCCACTTACAATCACGATAACATTTGCACTATTGAAAAAAAAAATATATATATATATATATATATATATATAATCTAATTCTTAATATCACAACTTTCGCCAAGGGTTACCTCAAGATGAAAATCTCAACAAGCTTGTTTATATATATGTTGAAACACGAACGACAATATATCGCTAGTTTGCTGAGTTTCGATGAGGTCGTGTACTGACAGTACCATCTACAGCTGGACCAGAAAACAGTGCAAAACGTAATAAAAGATAACAAACGTGACATATTTGCAAGTCCGGGCTACTATGGACATTGCAATGACTGTAATCCAAACTATTTTGCATAGAGAGTTGGGTGTCTCAAAACTAGTTTCTCGATATTCCAAAATTTGTCAGAACAGCAAAAGATAACTCATGGTTTTTGGTCCCGATCTACTCTGAAACGTTTCAACCGAGGGAAGACGAAATAATATCGTCTTGAAATAATGGTGTTAGATCGTGGATTTATTCGTATAAGCCTGAACAAAAGTATTAATAGGCAGTTTGGTTCCTCTAGGACGAGGTCAAGCATTCAATAGCTTGACCTCGTCCTAGAGGAACCATGATCGTGCGTTTTCGTAGCGTGTCCAATAAAATTTTTGCTTCGTTTGTTTGAAAAAAAAGGGCATGCCGCCACTATTCGCTAACAAGAAATAGAAACCAGAAGTTTACCAGAGATAATCCGGCTGAATTTCGCAGAGGCAACCAGGCACGTTGCATCTTATTTAACATAATTTTTTACAGCTTTTATTGCACTCTTACAACCATGCTCGTCCGGGGTAGTACCATGTCCATGACTTTTGGGGACGCTGGATGGCCATGTTTACCCTTCTCTTTTCCCACTCCTTTTCCCTTCAAATCCTTATTCCACATCAATCTCTTCGTGATACTCCTGTTTAACTACAGTAAATCAGTAATATACCGACGGATATAAATTTTCAACATAAAATTTATCATTGTAAAAAAACTGGCAGCATAATACTCCTAAGTGAAGACAAAAGAATAATTGAATTATTCTTAGGCGTCTTTCAAAAGATAAAAGCTATAAAAGTCTGAAAGTTTTTCTATGAAGTTCTAAAGCCTCATAATGATAAGTACTTTTAATATTTCATGGATTAAATATTATAGTCAAATCCCAAACAAAATTTAAGCAATGGAAATCTTTCATCGGCAAATTAAAGGGTTTTTAACTATTATTTCTGAATTCAGAAACTTTTCAGAGTTGGTTTCTATTTTTATTTATTTATTTTACTCTTTATTGCACATACCTCAAGTAAGGAATACAATTGGCGGACTTAATGCCATTAGACATTCTCTACCAGTCAACTATGGGTGTGGAGATATATTGTGATAGGTGCTATGTCCTTTAATATAAATACTGCATATAAAATACCAGAATAATAATTTAAATTAAATATAAAAGACACATTATTAAATATATATACATACATATGCATACACATACACATACATACATACATACATACATATACACATACATTCACACATATAAACATATACATAAGAAATAATAACTAAATACATACATATTTTGACACACACACGCACGCCAATTCCATCCATAATAACGTTAGTGACGCGCGACTATATCCGTCTCGCTAATTAATTGTATTAGTGTTTAGATAGTAGTTTCTCACTGAACGCTTGAATGACATTTTGTTAGAGCCTCTTCGTATATCTTCAGGTAGGAAATTCCTAAATTAGTGTTACTAGTATAAAGACAGACAGATACCGTTTTCGCATGCTGTTATAAAGATTTATAACAGCATGCGAAAACGGTATCTGTCTGTCTTTGCATATGTTTCAAATGACATGTTGCCATCATTCCCTTACAAAAAGGAAGAGCCAGTAGTTTGCGAGATACAACAGCCAAACTTCGTAGAGGCAACCTGATACGTCACGTCATCTTAAAACACGATAATGAGAGCTCCCACACTGTCCATAAAGCAAAAGATTTTGGAATAGGAAAACATCGAGTAGATGACCCCTCCTCCGTTCAGCCCTGCTCTGGGCCCAAATAGTATTTTACATTCCGTATAATTAACGATTTATTAAGCGGTCAATGGTTTGACGACTCAAAAGCCGCAATGGAAGCCATTTCGGCAACGCAGACTTCAGATTGGAATAACTGGTTTAATGAATGGTTCGAAGGAATTCAAAATGCATTGATTATAATGGGACATACTTTGAAAAACAATAAATTTTCGCATATAACCTGCAGCTAGTTTTTTTCCCAAACATTCGAGCGTGTCCCCCGTATAGTTTAGTGTCATAAGGTTTACAACTTTCAGTCGTCAACCGACGATCACAGTCGTAAGAGTACCTATGAACTAGCTAGCAAAAGTATTTAAGAATGCGAATTCATAATTAATATTATATAACATAATATTTAACACCATTCAATATATCAAAACACATCACCGTTGTCAACAAAACAACATTAAAAGTTCTTATTATTTTATATTCCAACAAACACTTCTATTTATTTATATGTATTGCTTATTTGTGCAACAACTAATATTTTCATTCATTTATTGTATTTTGATGTCAATTTCTAAATCGGTTATTTTCTAACTACAGTAAATCTGTTATTTACTGTCGGATATAAAATTTCAACATAAAATTTAACGGTGGAAAAAAGTGGTAGCAAAATACTCCTTAGTGAAGACGAAAGAATAATTGAGTTATTCTTAGACGTCTTTCATAAGATAAAAGCTATAAAAGTCAGAAAGTTTTTCAAAAGAAATTCTAAAGCCTCATAATGATAAGTACTTTTAATATTTCTTGAATTATATTTTATAGTTAAGTCTCAAACAAAATTTAAACAATGGAAAACTTTCACCGGCAAATTAAAGGGTTTTCAACTATTATTATTCAATTCAGAAACTTTTCAGACTTTCAGGTTCTATTTTATTCATGGAAAACTTTACACCAACTAATGGGTTTTACTTCGGGCATTCACAAACAAAATCAGGCTAATACTCGCAGTTTTTGATTCACACAATGTTGCAAGAGATAAATATAACTATGAATCATTGGATATTAAATCTAGATGTCTCTAGTTAAACAAAAATCAGTATTGCCAATGGTGCATGTCATTGGCATTTTAACTGCCAATTGGCTCTTGAAGTAGGTATGCGAATATAAAAAAATTCCAACTTTTGCATCTTCAACATACACATCTCTCCACCAATTTTCAACATTGGCAATTGGCACGGGAACGGCGGAGTGCGAACCCGGACGGACAGACATGGCGAAACTATAAAGGTTCCTAGTTGACTACGGAACCCTAAAAAGGCAAAAATATAATATATAAGATATAGTGACAGTATTGTAGTAGTACAAAGAGAAATCAATCAATCACCCATCCATCAGTAGTCGAACTATATAAACTTAGTAGTAAAACATGGATATATTTTTTTAAGAAAGTGCATTGGCAAGCCAGCGGCAATTCACCTAAAGTTAAGCAATACGATCATCACAGACCAACTCCCATGTACATCAACTAACAACCATTACAGATTTTTTGTATATTAACAAACCTGAACTACGTTATCCATTGTGTAGATAATGAGTGTGAGATTGGACTGACAAGAATAAAAACCAGAATATTTTTATGAAACGTGTTACAAAAGATGACTTGTATTTACAAGTTTATTTTTACAGAAACACAAAAACCGACTTCAAACGCCTTAAAAGTGTACTTTCGAATATATCGTTTACATTATTATGATTTTAAAAACAAACTCCTGATACGATTTTTATAAAAAAATTGGGATCATGTTGGAAGTATACCCCCATCAGACAATAAAAGAATTTTTAAGATCGGTTTATAAGTGACAGTGCAGTTTGTGAACACACTATGAAAGGGCCCAACCATTACATCAGATTTGATAGGCCAAAAATCCTCACAAAAGAACACCGATTCCTGCCAAGGATGATTCGTGAGGC
>JAOCPS010810483.1:0-19220 GCA_025505425.1 Graphium colonna
TACGCGTATAATAAATTTAATTTTTTAGTTCTTACCTTATTTTCTAAAATTAGTTAATGATATTTCACGTTGCGTGTATGATCTATAACTAAATAGATAATGTTTTGAATTACAAACTATACATGACGTTCTTAAAGGGAAAAATTTGTTATAAGTACACAAATATTTACATATAATTTATTTATGCTAGGTAGGTTTTTCTATTACCGTTTTCTAGTATCGATATTTAATTAACCCTTATCTCTCTACTATAGTTACAAAATTTTTACAAAATAATACTTTTTAAAACTACATTAATTTTACACTATTTTATTTCTTATAAACTTCATAACCTAACAAAACTATTAATAATAACTATAAGAATACTCTATTAACTAAATCTAACATATCAACGTGCTGACCGTACCGTAAGCAAAAAAAAAACTTACATAAAGTCCTTCCGTCGCACTCCCTTAAAAATTTCAAAAAATAATCCAAAAATACTCTCCCCAAGGGCACTAACACGCCACCATGGTCGGACGTCATTTCAAAATTTACATGATCGTGAAAAAAACGCTGGCACTAAAGAAAACGGGATGTACGATGATTAAAAAAAAACAAAACTGTCTTTCAATCACTGACACTTAAATCGGTGGGAAGAAAATGTCAAAAAAGAAAAATATTTTCGCCCTGAATGTTGTGATGTAAAAAAATATATACAGTATAAGATCACGTCTTAAATTAGATGGTTAGATAATATATTATCTCGGAACGATCCGGAATCTTTTGAAATCCGAAAAAAAAAACACTGGCACAAAAGAAAATCTGGCATTCGTAATTTAAAAAACAAAACTATTATTGTATCACTGACACTTGGTATTGGCGGGAAAGAAATGTCAGAAAAATATAAAATTGAAATCCGTCGTAAAAGTTTAGATTTAAAAGAAAACATACGAACAGCACAAGATCATGTCGTAAACTAGATCACTTTTAAGATAATCTCTTATCTTTAGAATAATCCGGAATTTCTCAAGACTGTAAAACAAGGTCGATAAAGTAAACTATGCATGAGCTTGATCATGATATTGTATATATAATCTAAAGAATATCTATATCAATAAAACTGAAGAGTTAGTTTGTTTGGTTTAACTCAGTTCTCAGGAAGTATTGATTCGAATTTAAAAAAAAAACTTTTTTTAATTAAACATCTTTACGGATTATATCGCGGTTTATTTTTAAATTTTTTCATCGGTAGGACTGTGACGTTTGATGTAGGTACTGGTGTCACTTGTCAATTCTGCACACCGCAGCTTGAATATTAAACTTTAGTCCGATTTACGCAGTAAGTACTTATTGTATCTTTAGGTCTTGCAGTGTCTTGCCAAAAATCCTCGCAAAAGAACACTGGTTCCTGCCAAGTGTGATTCGTGAGGCTATTGTAATTAAAAAACATCCAAATTTTAATAGGGAAGGTGGTTGGGTGCTACCATCTGCTTGGGATCCCATTATAAATAAAATCAACTCAAGAAATAAGCACAAAATTTTACAGCGGTCGTTGTCACGAACGCTGTAAAATGTCGTGCTAATTTCTTACATCTTTAAATCCAAAATCACATTTTATAAATAGATAATTATGTTTTTTTTTTATAAAACAACTTTATTCTCACGTCAGTCATTAACTTGTCACGGGTAGGACTGAGGTGTTCGACGTTCGGGTGATAAAATTAAAAATAAACCGCGATAAAATCCGTAAAGTTGTTTAACTTAACAATGCCTAATATTTCCGTAAGCCTCAGAAACAACAAATAATTATGGTTTGAAATGTATCCAACCTAATTCGTCCTTCATAAAATCATTTCTGACGACGAAAGTTTTGCTAAGCTTACCGGTGCAGACTTTGAACACGTACTCCTTGTTAAAATAATACAAAATTATTTTCATAGTGCGAACTTAACATTAAGCATTGAGAACAGTTCAAAAAATTCGAAAAAAAGTTTTATCAAAATAAGGCGCAATTAGAGTAGAATTGAAAAGAAAAAAAAATTAAAAAATTTTGCTTCCGACTCAAAATTACTATGAAAAAAAAATATACCAAAGCAAGCTCACTATTTTCACAATAAAAGTGATCGATGACTTCAAAGTGTAATCTTTGAATACATAATGATATTTTCATGCTTGGTCAAGGATAATATGAGAAAAAATAGAAAGTCCAAAAAAAAAAAAAATTATACAAAATCTCATGAAATATTTACGATAAACTTTATTTATACTGTACACACACATATTTTGTTTGATTTTAAGTTATACAGGGTAACTGGTGAATCATTTTCAATATTCGAAGATGTGATGTACTTAATGCCAAAGACATTATCTCCCAGTCTACCATTGGGTGGTTGGTACAGAGAAACATAAGGAAGACAAAAAGATTTCGTTATGTATATACATATACATATTTACAAATATAAAAATTGCCTCCGCAAGACGAAGGGCACTCGGGAGGTCGGCGACTCATGTTGGATGTACAGCTGATCAGGAGCCATGCCGAGTAGTTCCACTTGATTTATTTATTGGAAAATTTGGGTTAAAACTATGACCATAACATAACATAATCAATATTAAAATTACCTTTTGAAAAATTTTAATGTAAAATTAAAAATACTCTTTTAAGTAAAGCTTATTATAGCATTGCTGAACACTTTGATGACACAACTGTGTGGTCATAGTACTGTTGTTACTCGCGTTGGTTTAAGAGAAAATTATTGTGTACAGATAATAGTAAGCCAACATCATTTTAAAAGAGCAACTGCTGAGTTTCTCGCCAGCTCTTCTCAGTAGAATCTGCTTTCCGAGTTGGTGGTAGCTTATATATAGCTTATTATTATAGCTTTATACTTTACGAATCTCTATGTAAAACTCGACCTTTCATAAGAGCGCGCAAGCGCCTATGTGAATTAACATATTTTGATTTTTGACCCTAGTTTTATTACATAAATATGATGAAAATCGAGTACAGAGTGTTTTCCTATAATAACATTAGTGAATCACCAGTCACCCTTTTTAGATGAAATACTATCTTAATCAATACACATAAAGTTTCCTTTCGCTTGCACGTCGGTGAGAGTAAAAAAAAACGCTTATGCGTGATCGGGATTTTCGTGGAAGGGGAAAAATAGATAAATAAATAAAAAAATCGGTCTTACGAACTAAAGTGGTGGCCAGAAATGTCGAAAGAAACGCTGGAAGACAAAACAAGAAAAAGATTTCATTAGAATACTTGTCTCCCATAAATATGACAGGATGATTCATCTATTCGAAAACAGCAAGAGAACACACAAAAAAAAAACTACGTAAAGATGACGTCTGTCAAAATAATTTAAAAAGTTAACTGAAAGAAAATTATGACACTGAAACGATATTTGCCAACAAATATTTTTCTTTTAAGAAGACGATTTATGAAAAGCAAAAAATTGCAGATTTTTTATCGAGCTCGAAAACATTACCAAAACTATTTTTTATGATAGCAATAAAGAAAAAGAAAACTATTCTGACAGATGATTTTGGCGCGAATTCACTATTAAAAACTAACCAATCATTCTACGTCAAACAATATCGAGTGAGCACGCATGCTATAGCCGTCTCTCTTTATGTACCAATGTGTGACAGAGACGGCGAGTTACGCCACATTATCAAGATGGCGGCTACGAGACTTACCAATTTCGTAGAATCCTCGAGAAGACATAGTTAAAAACAACATTTAATACTAGTTTTCTATTAAAAAAAAGAACTATAGAGTGAATAAATAATAAAATATTTTATTAGTATAACAAAACACGATTCAACTAACACAGAACAGCTACATAGTTATTTAGTAAGCTTGAGTGTTCCCTCTGTTTCTAGTTAGTTATTATGAACATTCACAAGACAGAGACGGCAGATTGTGGTTCATCTTTCGCTAAAAAACACAGAGATTTCTGTTTAGCGCACATAACAAATAGGTTCTAATTAATTGATTAATTTTGTTTTTGTAATTTCGTAAAATTCTTAAAATTATTTCAAATAATAGAGATGCAAGTGGTCGCGTTCACGTGTTCTATTGGGAATGAAAGCTGAAAATAAAAATCATAGTTTAAAGAATTTCTACTGATATTTTATCGATATAATTTTTTTTTTATGGAAAGGAAGACAAACGAGCAGACGGTTCACCCGATGGTAAACGATCCCGTCGCCCATATACAAACGCAACATCCGGAGAGTTGCGAGTGCGTTGTCAAGCTAGGAGATTAGATAGAATACGTTATTTGGATAGGATGGGGTCGGGATACAGGATTTGGAGAGGGATAGGAATAGGACACAGTATATAGGAAAAGAAAAGGGTAGACATGGCCATCCGGTATCTCCAAAGGCAGGCATACTTTATTTTATGCCTACTTTATATAGGGCGGTGATACTTCCCCGGGCGAGCACGGCCGTAAAAGTGCAGCAAAAGCTGTGAAAAGATGTTAAGCTCTACCACCTTTTATACGTTTTATGGAAAATTTTAATTCTGTACGTAAGCAAAGTAGTAATTTTTATTAAAGAAAACTTAAAATGATTTATAAAGGATTTTATTACATTACTTAATGAGAGAAATGACAAAAAGTTATATATAAATATTTTTGAAAATTTATATTATAGAGGTTTACGACCTACTGGACGAATCTTTCGTTTATTCCTTTTTTGTCTCATTTAAATTCTCATTTTAGTTTCTAATCTAAGACGGACAAATTCATTATAAACAGCATAAATAAATAGTTTTATTTCTGAATATAGATTCAAATTCTGCCAAAATCCCTTGACGATGTGGCCATAAACCCATATCCTTTTGTTATGTGCGCAAACGTAGCTAAGCGTCTAAACAAACACGAGACAACACACGAGTAGTGGGGGTGTGCGAGCAAGACAGCCTATAAAGCGACTCACCGATTGGCAGAGATGCGGCGGAGTTGGGGATCGAGGAAGCGCCTCCACCGGGGGACGGGGGGGCTGTTAAAGCTGATAGTGCCTGTAAAAAAATTGTTTTTAATTATGTTTTTGTTAACAAGAAAATGGTAACGTTGAGTTATTTTAATCAATATAAAATTAATTTACGAATTTTGTCACGTTTTTAATTTTAAGTATAAAGAAAATTGCAAAAACCGCTTTTTGCAAGTCTTATTACTTTCGAGAAATATATTGTCCTTCATTTTAATTAAGAAATATTTATGGAACCATGTCGGAAGAATTTCCTTTTATAAATAAATAAATAAATAGACAAATACAATATAGCAGAACAACAGGAGAAGTGGAGTAAAATAATAATTGACTGGTATCCCAGAAATACGAAGCTGAGTAGGGGTAAACAACAAGATGGGAGGACGAGTTGAAACTTACAGCGGGCCCTAACCGGAGAAGAGTGGCTCGAGATAGAGTACAATGGAAGCAGCTAGAGGAGGCCTATGCCAAGAGGCACGCTGAACTGAGAGGTATCCTATAATGTAATCACAGTATACCAATTCAGAATAAAATGGCTGATAATAATAATAAAAATATAATACAAGTCTTTTCGATAATGTGGTTTACCTGTAACTTAAATATGTACATGGTCATATGTTGTTTTATACTGAAGGTTAGTGTTGATGAATGGTGAAAGTTCTACATAATATCTGTTTTCTGGGTCAGTGTTATGTATATATTTAGAAAGCTTGAATCTATATACTGGTAAGTCACTAACCATATTAAATGAGAGCGCTCATTACTCTATTGTCATCATAATTATGTGATAAAATTAGAGGCATAGTTTTCGACCAAATTTTCCAATGCATCAATGAAATGCGACGCTTGATCGGCGGTACACCCGGCATAGGTCGTCGTGCCCACCAGGACGCCAATGCGTTTCGTAATTAATTATTGAACTTCCGATTGATATTTATTTTTGATATTAACTTTAATCTTCATATGCGATCTCCATATATAACGTCTTCGAGTATTGAAAGTGACTCACCAGTGACACTGTACATAAAAATGTTATGTTGGTTTGTTTACGCGTCAAAGGACATTGCCCATTTTTATATGGCAAACCGTACCAAGTTGTATCAAGTTCAAACATGTTTTTTGGAGACTAGACTTGTTATATTAACTAATACAGAGGTTATTTACGTAAAAAAACCCCGAGTTCCGCAGATATTTGATAAATTCGAAAAATTTACTCATAGAAAATGGCTTCTATTGTATTCTACATAACTGTGACAGATTGCGCAAACGTCATGAAGCTAAATTTATACTTTTATACTTTAATTTCAATTCAACGATTAGAATCAAATCCATTAATCTAAGTCCTAAAAAATAAGAAAATAATTACTATATAATTTTGATCTTGATGCAAGAGAATTTTTGGTACTAGGTTTGGGCAATATACATTCTTCATAGATTTAGCTCTAATTTTGACACGATATACAACCCGCTTTAAAGATTATCTTTATCAATTTATTTCGTCAGTAACATACTTGTGAAAAGAATATAGGATTTTCAATGGTCATTACCACTACTTGCCAATAGATGGCATTGTTAAATGTGCCACAGGGAAGCATGCTAGGGTACAGATAGTAAATAAATAAAACAAAGTGTAAAAATAATTAAGTTTTACCATATGCGAATTAGATGGGTCCATGTGCGGCGGTTGGAGTTCTACGGAAGCGCACTTGCTGTTCGACTTCTTCTTCCTTAGTCCAAACTTGCGACGGTCTTTCTTCACATTCGGGGAGGCGCCCTCTATCGACACCTGGTGAGAACAAAAGTAAAAAAAAGATTATATATATTAGTACTCCTGATGTTAAATGAAGCCCATCATCAAGCTGCGAAAAATTAAGGCTTTGGACAAAACAAATAAGGAAAAGATATAAAGAGGGTTGGGCTAATAATCCGGTAAATCAATTTTAGAGGTGGTAGAGCATAACATCTTTTCACAACTTTTGCTGCACTGCTACGTCTGCGCTCGCTCGGGGAAGTACCACTGCCCTTTATAAAGTCGGCATAAAATAAAGGATGCATGACTTTTGGGATGCCAGATGGCCTTTCTTTTTCTTTCTACCCTTTTCTTTTTCCTCCAAATCCTCATCCAATTCTATCCAATAAACCTATTCTATCCAATTTCCCAAGTTGACAATGCACTCACGACTCTCCGGATGCTGCGTGTTTATAGGCAACAGGATCGACTGCCAACAGGTGCCTTCTCGTGCTCGTGCCTTCTTTTCCATAAAAAAGAAAACATCACAAGATAGGTGCCAGGTTTCTGCATCCTACCTTATAAATCGAAATTCAGAGGATAAATTAGTTGACAGAATATTTGAAAGCGCGAATCTTTTTCAAAGTAAATAATCTTGTAGAATTCTGTTTAAATGTTACTCACATCTGTGTCGTGATGAACTTGCTGCATTTCGAGGGCGTCGAGCAAGCGCTGCAGCTGCTGAACGGAGAGCTGCGCTTGACCAAGCTCACGGGATGCATTCTCCAAAGGCCCTCCCGAATCTAAAAAATATAAAAGAACTGTTAAAACAAATTACTTCTTTGTTGATCTAAATTAGAATTGACTTAAATTTTTTGGTTGCTTTCACTCCTTTTTCTATCTTTAGTTTGTTCCGAGTCAGTCGGATCTATGTTTCCTATGCGTTGGCACAAAAACCTCTTAGGATATTGTGAATGTTAATGGGCGTCGGCTATCACTTGACATTAGTTATCATTAAATAAAATCAAGACATTATAATAAATCCTAGAAGAATTAATTGGGAAAAAGTAGGAAACCCTTTATTTTTTAATTCTATTGGAACAGTCTTATTTTGTTTGTAAAATTAAGGAATTAGAATAGATCCTTGAGGTAGGATAGGATCGGCAAAGGATAGAACAACTTGTATTTTCTTCAATTCCTTCGAAACTAGTGTTTTTGATGCGTACACTGTCCACCATTTAATCAGTCCTATTGAATGGCGAATAGCTTTGTAGAAACTTACAACATAGGACGCTTCAATATTTCCCAAAGCGTCTGCACCTTGAATATGATGATGAAATTAGCTGAAAGTAATGAACTAAGAAAAACACACAAATAAGTTCATGCAACTCGCAAAACATTTAAAGTATACAAAAGGCAAATGAAAAAGTAACAGTAACATTTAACATACTCACAGCTGATCGTCATTTTTGGAAAGGTTTATTAAAATTTAATCTTTGGTCTGAAGGGCCATCCATGAATTACGTTACAAGACTTTTATCATTTATTTTTTTATTTAATTATTATAGACAAGAGTTGGCTAGCAAATAGGAAACTACCCAATGAACTCCACCAATTCTTGGACATTCGTTGGTACATTGTCACTTTTGGAAACAACATGTTATTGGATAGAAGAAGATAATGTGTTCAGCTGTCAAAGTGCAGCAAAAGCTGTTAAAAGGTGTTATGCTCTACGACCTTCAAACATTTTGTCACATCATTTCGTGCGATGTAATATATGGATGGCCCTAACCAGAATTTTCGGTTCTATCTGTAGCGTTTGTTCCTGTAGCGTTGAAGGGATTAAAACTTTTCGTTTCATCCCTTCGCATCGGACCCATACCTATGATCCAGCCGGCCAACCTGCCGCCAGGGGTGCCCGACACAAAGCCGGCCTGCGGTCCGCGTAGAGGCGGCCCCGTCGGGCTAATCAGCCCTGAAAGGCACACCCGTTCATATTGGCGGTGAAATATGTCACAATGGCGAGATTAAATTTGATTGATCCATCTTGATACTTCATTTTGGGTTTTTAAATTGAAAACGAGGGTTTACGCTCTGAGAAATAAATTAATGCTTAGCCAAAATGTTTTTTATCAATCTATAAGCTCCAATCTAGTTCATTTTAAATGATTGAACAGTAAAATAGACAGGGCTTGAGGATTTTTTGTAAACTCTACTCATCTTTGGTTTGGTGTAAACGTATCAAATTTTAGTTAAGCGCTAATATGCATCTCTCAGAGGTAGTACAAGTCAAAGAAAGATAAAAAAGGGGTTTAGTGAAAGAGTTTTGGTTCGAGCAGAAATATCTACAATTTAAAATAATCTATTTAATCTCAAAACTAAATGATTTAATATTTTCATTATTTCACCGCCAATATGTATGAAAAGAACGATAGAAGCATACTAAACAAATACATGATACAAGATATTATGCACATAAATCAGACTATTTTATTAGGTACTACACATAAGAGAAATGTCTTTCTACTCAAGACAGTAGGTAAACATAATTTACATGATAATCTCTAAATTTAAGATGAAGAAGAATTACTAGAATGTCCACTAGTCGCTATACAAATCCACGCCACTAAAACACTAAAATAACAATTACTTTTAAGTCTACGCAACTGATGAAATTGTTTAAAAATTCACTTTAAGTACCATGGATATACTATACTATACTAAACACATCCCTAAAATAACCACAAACAGTATAAAAAAAAGTTTCTAATAATTGATATACAAAAAAACCTAGATACACGGTCTTGGACGTAACACTCAAAACGGTCCTTGATTTTCAAATTCAATTTTGTGTGCAAGACGTAAAGTTGTTTTTACAAAACCAAATGCAAAACGGGAAAAATTATGATGACAATGGGCCGCGGACGTTTTGGAGTCGCTGACGGTATATCTAGTTTATTTCGTATACCAATGTTTCTAATGCTAAATTTGATGAACTGTTGAAGAAAAAAAAAACAGTTCCGCACCTTTACTAACGAGAAAAGAAGGATCGATCACTAGAACATCTGTAAATCGTTTTCAGATCTCCACTACTTTTGAGTTTGGCTTTTGATTCGATCACTGAATTTGAGTAATTCACCCTGAATCTGTTGCTTGCGAACAACTGGTATACATTGAAATCGTCGAGTTGATGTTTGAACATTAATGATTGGTTTATATCATGGGATATGGATATTTTTAAAGGCAATGTAGGCAAGTCTTTGATGAGATTAATGTTCCTTCTGTTTCTTATAAGGCACACTTTTCCTTTTCTTATTGGTGATTTCTTTTTCAGTGGCACGCTTAAACGATTGCCGCTTCTAAGTTCTTTTGGTTTTGTGGCAGTATTAGTGGAACAATCTCGAGTGCATACCTGTCTATAGGAATCTTGATTTGGGATAGCCTTATGCGATCTATTTCTTCTTTGGGATAGATCTATTTGGCTGTGTATGCTTGCCTGAAGATTCGCGTGGTTTAGATGATGTTGATCATTCATTTTTTCATATGCACGAGCTATGCTTTTCAGCAATGATATGAAACTCATTGTATTCGTTACGGCATCAACTTTCCTGCCCCATTCCCTGACCATTATATCAGTGCATTCAGTGCCGATTTCCTTTCTAAGTCTGCTTTTGATAGTGTCATCTATGAATTTATATTCTTCGCCCGATTGGCCGAATTCCCTATACATTTCTTTGTATAAACGATTTATGTCTCGATGTAGGAACGGTATGCATTCAGTTAACGTGGAAAGACGATCCATCAATAAAATCATGGCATTTTCATTGATTTTCTCTGAAAGTACATTTTTCTGAGGGATTTGTTCACATTTTTCGCGTGCAACATTTGATGTCATCTTTGGCGATCCGACTAAGTTTCTCAGATGTAAATTATAAGACGTCACTTCGTTCATGGGAAAAACTTTGGATCGGAGACCAGAAAGTAATTTTGACGATTTTTTTCCTGAACACATCTGATTATTATTCGGAGAAAAAGAACGAAAATTGTCATCGTATAATTTATTTCGATATCTTTTTGACGTGGCTCCACTACTGCTGAAGAATTGTGTAATATCAAAATTTTCATTCCTAGCATTGCAAGAGTTATTTAAGTAATTATTCTGAATATAGTTGGAAGGACCGAAGATATTTTTAAATATTTCATCGGAATTGGTCATGTTGTTGATTTTAGATGGCCAAATATCACGTTCACACTTTAACCTATTGGAAAAATTGAGATGATCAAAATTTGAGGATTCGTTTCCAATAGTGTATGAGAGTGACATCATTTTCCTCAACATTGGATTTTTGGCTGATGATCGTTCCAAATTATACTTAGAAAGATATACTACAAAATTTTTCTTTTTGAAAGTCATATTTTCTTTGGAATGAGAAATTGTCGGTGTTTCTACTTTATCTTTAATCACCCGCCTATATTTATATATTGTATCCTTTGTTTTTCTAAGATTGCTGTTTGAATAAGAACAATCATTATTGGGTTCAATACATATCTTGTTAAGTACATCGTTAAGGAAAAATTGACCACTGTCTGTGACGGTTTCCGGTTGTCCCTGACGATTTATCCTCATGGAAACTTGTGTCATGACACATTTCGATATTTTCTTCAGTACACATTCTGTTAATATACATTTATTGGAATTTGGCTTAACCTCCTTAGAAGTTTGTGAAGAAGAACAGCCGTAACGATTAGCATTATTTAGGATAGTTAAAACGTCAAAAATATCTTTTGACATATCTAGAGGTTTGGATGCATTTTTGATGAAGTCATCTATGATCTTCCCCATTTTACACACTTCAGAACTGTCTTCAGTATCGGAAAGTTTATCAGAAGACGTTGCTATTTTAAGTGATTTCCTGCCAATGCTTTCGATAAGCCTTTTGGTGATAATTATATCCTTTTCATCAATTCCGGTCTTGTTAATGTTATCGCAATAGTATACTGTGTTATTGAGCACTCTCTCTAATTCTTGTACCCGTCTATCCCTATCTTTGCTTATTACATCGACGTGCCCTGGTGTTCGTATGCCGAAAGTTTTAATAGACTTTTGCGATTTTTTTTTAAGCAACCCTATAGTGGGACCTTCGAACTGGGTTTCCTTGCTATAATTCGGAACGCTTAGGCTAGAAGTGTTTTGATCTTTCGTAAAATGCACGTTGGACGGTTTTTCTACCGATTTTACTTGAGAAGTCAAAGGTAATTTGGCATTTAAACTCTCTAAGGACACGGTTCTAATCCAATACTCTAACAGGCACTTGAATAAGGCTTTAACAGGATGATCATCGCTATGCTCACAGCTGAAACAGTACAGTTCTGTTACGACTTGGTCTATGAAGCTCTTCAAGTGATCTTCACAATTCCGATTATCCGACTTCCTGTAATTTTTATACACAGTCTCTATCAGTTTGTCCGTCATTCTGAACACTTCGGCGCTATTTTCCTCTGTCGCTATAACTTTTTCTTCACATTTTGACAAATCGTCTGGATCGTGTTTAGTCGCATAGTCTATTCTAGCCGGTTTGGCGTCAGATTGTCGTGAAACTTTTAGCTTGTATTTTCCGAGGAGCATGCATTTGCTGAACGGCTTCTTTAGGGTCGGTTCCACGTTCGAGTTCCTGTATCTGACCATGTTCGTGGATTTTTTGCTGCGTTTAAGTAATGGCTGTTCGGTGTTAGTGCTATGGGAGCGAGGTTTATGTGTGAAACAATAGACTATTGGTTCCGTTTGGGTCACAAAAGTGTTGCTAGTCCTGGAAATATGTTTTTCGTTATTTCTAGTTTTTATTTCATTAGCTAGTGCGGATTCTTTAGGATAGATTTGCTCTATATTTTTTCCTTTAACTTGTGGTGAGTTTATTTCTTTTTTCCGCATTATCTCTATAATGTCTAGATTCGTACTTTGCATTAGTACTTCTCCATTGCTGATTCCTTTTCCATTGGATGTATTGGTCTCGAATTTTTTTGTGGGTTCTAATCTTTTTGTCGCGTCTCTTACTTTTGCAAAACAGTTCATAGAGCAAAGGCTATGTTTGTAATTTGGTTTGTTTATCACAAATACTTCGTTTTCATTCGATTTGTCGTGGGGTGTCAATTCGTTCTTCTGTAGATATATCCGTGGCCATTTTTTTAGGGGTGGGTTTGGTGCAATGTTTTTAAGTGATGAAGGACGGAATAATGATGAAGTCCAGGAAGAACGCGAGTCTACTCGTCTACCACTCAGATACCAGCTTTCTGTTCTCGATAGGGATTCTGTGATTGGCAAAAATCTGTAGTTAATGTTAAGGGAAAGCTATTTTATAATATTCGATTAGGGGGATATGAAAATTCTTTTTAATTACAGATGATTACAATATTGTACAAATTGCATAACTTTAAATAATTTTCATTCGTACGATATTTTATACTTTTACTACGATCTAAAAGATACTTATTGTATTTGAGAGTTGACTCCATAAATCTGTACTATTTTAAAACCTATTTAGCCTATTCATTAGTAAATAAGAATAAATATTTACGTAAATGTAATTGCGATCAATGCTTTTGTAACGCGGGTCTTGGCCAGCTAACGATTATGAATATTCATTAAAAGAACAGTCAAACACAATTGCAGGACTTAATACTCAACTATAACACATGCTGATGATAGCCTTTAATGCCTAGGGATAAAGTCGAAATTCGCTACAAAAGTAAAAAGGGGGAACAAACTAAATAATATAAAGTTATATTTAGACTCACGTGATGTTGTTTCTGGTGGGGGTAGGTCCTCTAGAGGAGCATGGATTTTGGGCACAGACTCTCTTGCTCCAAAAGTCAAGAGATGTTGGCGGTATAACCTGTAATATGAAATAGAAGGTTGTCGTTTTTTATTTTTTATGGATTTGGCAAGCCAGGACACGGCTTCTTTTGGTAAGTGATCGCCGCCGCTCATGGACTACAGCAAAATTATATTATTTTCCTCTCCTTTTCTTATTTTTTTTTACGTTGTCCGTATTGTAAGATTTACGTATTGGGCGTTTACAACGGCGCTTTACAAGCATAAATCACAAATAGACTTTTTTCCGGGAGGAAATTGAAACCATCACCTAGACGGCCAACGTCTTAGCAACTGCGAAATCCAGTCATTAAGTATTATTATCTCTGTGATCTTTTGGTTACATAGCCATAAATGTGCATGAATAGCGTTATATAAATTACTTTCATATTAACATGTAGCCTTTCTTCAGAACCTCATTATATAAAGGATCCAAGACTACCATCAGACAAACCGCTCCGTCAGTTTCTAAATTATTGCGTTATAAGAACGTAACTCGATGTCATCGCCTGTTTGTTTGTCATCTCTAGGATAGTTTACAGGGTAACTGGTGAGTCACTAATGATATTAATGAGAGCACTCGGTACTGGGTTGTCATCATAATTAAGTAATAAAATTAGGGCATAGTTTTTGATCAAATTTACAATAAATCAATGAAGCGTGGATATATTGCCGACAGTTAAACATATGGCTAGGTGGCGTAGTTCACCGTGGCGCTCGGTGTTGCGCACGTGTCGAGAGATCAGGTTGCCGCTTCATAGAGTGTGGCGTGTGTTTGACTCAGGATCGATTGTGCCTTATTATATACACAAAATCACTAGTACTTTTGAAACTGTTAAAAGTGATCCATTCCCATACATCCAGTTTTAAGTCGTGTGAAGACAATATTGAACTACGCGTACGATATATATATTTAGTGATAAACAAATATTGAGGTTTGTGTTATTATATAAATAGGTAGTTTAATTTTATTACATAGTTGTAAATAAGTATGATTCTCTTGTTCAAATACGCGAAAATAACATAGACATTCGACAAATACTCGGTTAATCATCTATTAGTTAAATTTAAAACAAAATTAACCGAGTATTAGCTTAACTTTAACTTTGTTTCAATCTCACCTTTGATATTAAAGGGAAAAAATAACACACTAGTGGTTCAATTACTTAATTTTCGTATCCAAAGCTAGTACGTAGTAGTATTATGTACGTACTACGCAGTACGAGGTAGTATGCCTGTACCTATCTATTATGTAAAGATGCCATCCTAGATATAAAGATACCAATGCGTTTCGTAATTAATTATTTAACCTTCCATTAAATTTAGTCATTGGTCAATTAATATTGCTTTTTTATCAAGTCTTGAAGCAGTCCATTCACCCTGTTAACCTATACTAGCAAATATAGAAAATATATACAAAAATATCCAATAACACACTCACCGATGCGTCTTCAACACATTCAACCACGTCCTGAAGGCGTCTGGTGTTTTTGCCCTCAGATGGTATATGAACTCATCCGCATCAATGTCTATGCGTCGGCGCCTCGCCTTGGCCGATATGACGGACAGACCGACGTCGACCGAGCCGTGGAGTCGGCCGCGGGCCACGTCGGAGGGGGAACGCGCGTACACTAGTATACCGCCGTCCACTACGAAGAAACGCTGTGGAATGTTTAAATAGTTAGAGAAGTCGTATGAAGTCAACGCTGTAGGTAGGTGTAATTCGTTAGAGATGTTTTACAAAGTCAAATAATTATGCAGAGTCGAGAAGACAAGTAGATATTAAGTCAACTGTACCTGCAGGAATGTATAGCCAGTTGGAGAGGTCATAAAAGTCCTCGGTGTGGAGGAAGAAGTGATGCAAGGACAGACGAGTAGATAAGAATATGTGAAGTCGCTTATGCCATATATAATGACGTCTACTGAAGAAACGCTGTGGAATGTTTGAATAGTAAGAGAAGTCGCATTAAGTCAACGCTGTAGGTAGGTGTAATTAGAGAAGTCCTATAAAGTCATATATGAAGAGTAGAGAAGACAAGTGGATCAGGGTCATCTGTGTTTGTACGAATCTGTAGTTAGAGAAGTCATATGAAATATTCGGTGTAAGGAAGAAGCGCTGCCGAGAACACTCGAATAGACAAGTATACATGTAAATGCGTAGAATAATACCACCGAAAACACATAAAGAAGCTAAAGTCAGTTAGAAAAGTCATAAAGTCAACGTTATACGAAGGTGTAATTAGAACGCATACAATGACAGTCGAATAAACAAATGGATTAGGGTCACGTATGTGTTAGTAGAAATGTATAGTCGGTTAGATAAGTCATATGAAGTCGTGAATGTAAAGGAAGAAGTGACACAAAGACAGGCGATTAGATAAGTATATGTGAACCTATGCCATATATGCTGTAGGGAGGTACAATCAGTTGGAGTCATGGTTATAGATGTAGGCCGGTTTTAAACCAATCGGTTCAAAATCATTTTAAACCAAAAAACCGTAATAAAGCATTTCTTTCTCTTTAATAAAACACAACTATTTTATCTTGATTTCACCGAGGTAGAAACATAATGAAGTATTTACCTAACAAACTGTGAGAAGAGTTTTTAATTTCTTATACACAAATTTTGATAAATTTAGCGGGTTTAGCTCTAGTATGTCCGTCCAAACAAGCGTAGGAACTTATTACCTACCTACCTAAGTTATAAACACTCTATTAATAAGTTACGAATACCCAACCCCGCCGAAAAGAGAAGTTACAATTTTATTCTGTATTCTGTGGTCGCTTATTAGCGGTAGACGTTTATTACGTATCTCGTTCGCTACACCTTTATTAATGAATCATAATATTCACAATATTTAATTGAATGTCTTTTAAATTAGTACTTAGTAGGCTGCTATTAATGTGAAATAAGTGGCATAGACTTACTGGGGCCGGTAGGTATAAAACAACCTAAACCTTAGGATTACTGTCACGGGATCCGAGCTAGAGCGGGTGCGGTCACACAAGTACCTACAATACAGTGAACAAGAAATAAGCACCCGAATTGGAATAGCCCAAACCACCTTGAAAAGATTGGAGAAAGTTATTTGTAATCGTCGATTGTCTATAAAGCTTAGAATAAGAAAGCCCCACTGCTACGGCTGGCCTGTGGTATTATACGGTAGCCTGGACTCTCCAAAACTGAAAAAAAACTGGAAGCTTTTGAAATGTGGTGCTACCGTAGAAGGCAACGCATTAATTTGACACAGAAGGTTTCCTATCTGCGGGTACTCCAGCGCGTTCGCGGGTACCGCAAACTATTGCAGACTGTTAAGAAGGGAAAGGCCTCCTATTCCTTCTCCAGCTGATCATGATGGGCAAAATCGCAGACAAAAGAAGCGCTGGACGAAGAAAGAAATCGTGGCTGCTAAATACCAAGAAGTGGACAAATGTTGCAAAGACCTATTTCGCTTGGCACAAGACCGAAGTTCGCTGAGCTGACAGCCAACCTCCATAAGCGGAGAGGCACCTAGAGAGGGAGAGGTATAGGTAAATAAAGTTTAATGCCAATCCAGGCCTCACATTTCAATCCAAGCCGAAACGTAAAATGTCGTGTAATATTTCTTTATTTTTGTAGACAGGCAAGTTTTAAACCATTTAAACCCTATGAAATGGTTGAAAACTGGTTTAAAGTAGCAAAAAAAAAGTTTTAAAACGGTTGATTTACATCTATAGTCATCGTCAGACTGACGTCCACGTGGAGTCGGTCTAGTAGACTAGTATACTGCCGTCTACTACCAAGAAACGCTGTAAAAGTATAATTCGTTGTAAGAGTGTCATAACGACATCTATATGAAGAATCGAGGAGACAAGTGGATCTATGCGTAGGGCGTTCCAGTCGGTTAAAGAAGTTATGTGATATAGTACATATGAAGATAGACTATGCCGTCGTCCACTACGAAGAAACGCTATGAAAAGTTGTTTTTAGAGAAGATGTAAAAAGTCATGTGAGTAAGGTCGAGAATATAAGTTATTCAGAATCCATGGTTTTGTTTGAAGATACAATCGATTAGAGAAACCATCGGTGGAATGAAGAAACATTGCGGAATATAGTCCTCTATGGAATACAGTGAACATTCTGTATACGTAACTCATTTGAAACAATTTCAATAAAAAAAAGTTTCTTCTGAATCATGTTTTATGGTTTAATTTAAAGCACTAAAATATTCATTCAAATTGTTAATTAACTAACTAATCAAATTCAAATAATTATTCTATTTAACAGAAATTTACTTACAATTTGAGGTTATGATTTTAACTCAAATAATTAGCTTTAAAAATAAGTTGCTTATACAGAACAGTTGAACTAAAAAGGGTGATCGTATAAAGGATATATACACACATACACGCACGCACGCACGCACGCACACACACACACACACACACACACACACACACACACACACATATATGCAATCACAACTTTCCGGATGTTGCGTGTCAGCGGGATCACTAAACATAAGGTGAACCGTCGGTTCGTTTGTCTACCTTTCCATAAAAAAATAAAAATGAAATAGAAGTTACAGTCAAATTCCTCCTCTAAACTTAGTCTACTCTACTATGCGCTATGCTATAGCCTCTGTACGAGTATAGACGAGACCATTGCCGAAGCAATGGGATTTGAAAATAGACTGTTGCTTTGCTTTTACACGGTACCTTGTGCCACCCCTTGAGCGGCCATTTCCTCTTCTTGTGCAGGTACCCGTTGAATACTTCCGGTCTCTTCTCGAAGCGCTGGCCGTCCTTCAGTCCTTCTAGAACTTCCCACTCGCTGCCGCGACGTCGACTGCTGTTGGCATTGATACGAGTATGTAATGAATTGGTACATAGATCTATGTTATGTAAGTTGAAAAAAATACAAAATATAATTTTAAGTTTTATGTCTCGCGTGTAAACTCGAGAAACCAGAGATGTATGGTAGTTTGTCAACTATGCGACCATACTGTTGGGGGCTACCATCTGCTTGGAATCCCATTATAAATAAAATCAACTCAAGGAATAACCACAACACTGCAAGAACTAAATATACTATAAGTAGGTAATATTCAAACTGACGGTATGCAAGACAGACAAGTTGCACTAGGACATCACACATCTCAGTCCTACCCGTGACCATGAACGCTGTAAAGGGTTCGAAATGACGGGTGATAAAATTTAAAATAAACCGCGATAAAAATCAGTAAAAATGTTTATTTCAAAATGTCTAATGTTCGCGTTAGTATCAGAAATAAAATTATACAATAAAGTTTAGAAATGCATATACAGTGTAAACTCTATATAACGTCACTAAAGGGACTACGTTTATGGTATATTTTATGTCGTTATATAGAGTTATACTGATACAACTATACACGCAGCCTCATGTCATCCGTGGCAACATAAATTCGCAGCTTTTCATAGTTACATAAATAGATTAAATACCATTCCACTTAGCAAAGAAAATTATCAAAAAGAGTTGAATATAACTTACCAAATCGCGGAGTCGAATGGATATAATTTTAAAATAGTAGATAAAATTTTAAAAAACAAAAATAAAAAAGACTTGGTCAAGTTTTTGTACGCAGGTGCTCCTGTTAAAAAGGTAGTTAGTTA
>JAOCPS010810484.1:0-10140 GCA_025505425.1 Graphium colonna
GTACATATATAATAATATCACGCTTTGTTTAAAAGGAGCGAAGCAACAATGAAATATGTTGCAAATACCAGAAACATTGACTAGTGGAATACGACCATTACTTATAACTATACTATACTATACTATACTATACTATACTATACTATACTGTACTATACTATACTATACTATACTATACTATACTATACTATAGAACCCTAGTGGCCTAGTAAAAATGACAGAGAGCGTATACTTGAATTTGCGATTTGTGACGTCATCCGCACAGGTCGATCTTATCTTCAATGACTACCATGATTGATATAACATAATATGCACATCTCAGTCAATTTAGCCTCTGGCGTTTAAAATAATAGTGGTTCATATAGATAATCTTACTCCGTACTTTAGTATTTCGGGTTTTCATATATTATTGAGAATATACAAAAATCTCAAATACTAAATTAAATAATGGAAATTAATTCGGTAATGGGGAGGAAAATTTTCAAAATCCGGACAAAGTTGGCAGTCGATTATTCCTTTTATATAATTTAACTAACCGAGCGTGCAAAGAGAGTTACATTATTAAAGATTATAGTTGAGTCAAAAATACATTCTATATTTGATATTTGTTCTTATGTTTTCTCTATCCGATTAAATGTTTGTACTCCTTTGTATATTCCGTAGTAATTCACTGACCAGTGCTCCAAAGAAACTGTAACTTGGATTATATATCGGTAATATAACAAAAAATTTCCAGTTCGTTAAGTATCGAAATTGGTTCAATATATTTAAATAATTTTATTACGATTATGACAAAATGTTTCTGGATGACTCTTAATAAGCTTATCTATGATCGCGGCGAACTAATAGTATATTAAACATTGATACGTCAGAAAAAAATGCAAAAGTGTGAAATTGCTATTTTGTATGAAAGAAGTGAAGGTACTTATTTTTTTTTATTTCCTAAGCTATTCTTTAGTTACTTAAAGCAATCACCCATGCAGTCAACGAATTTTTGCCAACGCATTGACTGTTTATTAATGTCCTTGTAAATCAACTGGAGGGCAGGCAACCAACTATTCAAAAGCATTTTGTACTGCCTCTCGGGAATTTAATTTTTTACCTACTAAACAGTTTTCTAAGTTTTAGAAAAAGTTATAATTGGTAGGTACAAGGTGTGGCGAGTATGGCGGAAGAAGGAGAGCTTCCAACTCCAACTTTTCCAGCTTGGCAGCTGGTGGTAGCTTAGAATGAACAAATCTCTACGTAGAACTTGTCCATTCATAAGAACGCGCAAGCGCCTGAGTGATTAAATATATTTTGATTTAGATTTTGGAGACTGTCTGTCACGCAGTATGGGGTTGTGCATTGTCGTGAAGGAGTGGGGATGACCGATTGACCAAATCTGGTTATATATGTGCAAGCTTCTCTATCTTTGTCTCCAGTTCTTCACAGTACACATCTGCAGTAATGCTTATGCCATTTTGCAAAAAGTTGTGGAGAATCACAGTCGCACTAGAGCACCAAGCATTGACTATCACCTTTTTAGCGGTAATTTTATGTTTAGGGCATTGCTGTGGTGCTGAACCAGGATTTAACCAACCAGCTAAGCGCTTTTGATTGTCGAACATAATCTATTATTCGTCGCACGTAAGAATTCGGTTCTAAATTCAGCAGCGCGCGGCAGCTCTCGACGCGTACGTTGCGCTGGCGATCGTAAAGTTCGTGGGGCACCAATGTATCAAGCTTTTTTACCTTGCCAATTTGTCGCAAATGAATCAATATTGTTTTGATGCTAACATGAAAAACTGATGCTAGCTCAGCTGTAGATTGAGTTTCGTCAACTTCCACAATCGCCTTTAATTCATGATTGTTGATCAAAGTCTCCAGACGACCACGAGATTCATTTTTCAATTTAAAATTTCCAGAACGCATCCGGTAAAACCAATAACAGGTTGTGCGTTCATTTGTACAGTTCTGTCCGTAAACGTTTTTCATGTTACGTGCCGTTTGTGTCGCGATGGTGGCACCACGGAACTTATATTCTATAATTAAACGAATTTTTGAAGTATTCATTACAGCAAAAAATGTTAAAATATAATGAAAATACGATGATAATCAATAAACAAAGGACTGAGTTTGTTCTGAAAACAAAATTAATGTGTATTTAATATACAGAGTCAATCCATTTTTTTATTTGAAATGACCAGTACTATAGAACGGCAATTTCATAGGAAAACATGTGGTTAAGAACACGATAAGTAGCAGTTCCCCAGCTTTTTTTTCGTCATAATAAAATAAAGATCACTGAAGTAAAAGTTATATATTTGTCAACTTCAAGAAAAAAGCATAGGTACCAAAAAGTTTTACCCGTTTCCTTGAGACTTTAAAATGCTTTAAAATAATATGGATTCACTATATTTTATGTATAGATTAGTATGTTCGTAAAATGTTTTGCTCGAGCGGTCCTTGAAAAAAATGTTCCATAATATAACATAATATTTTCATTTATATTTATAAACTTATCACGTTTTCTTCCAACACCTTATATTAATAATCTTGTACTTATTGTTTTATATACAAAATAGTACTTTTCGTGCTTTAGAAAACTGACGAACAGCTCGTTAATCTCACTAAAACACAGACACCGTTTGTCGTCTGACTATTTTTGTGTTAAAATGTTGATGGCCCTTCAGGTAACATTTTACATAAACCTGACCTGAATTGCTATCAATATTTAATCTAATTCGAGTACTAATTTATAATTATTATACGCTATAGGACATTTATTTTAACAGTTCTTCTGTAAAACGTTTTCAAGGCAATAACCTAAAATATCAATAACTAACAAGCGCAGAGTCTAGCGTTCGTTAGTTATTGATATTTTAGGTTAACGGATGAAAGGAGGTTATTCATACGTTGTGATACTGCGAGCAATAGCTTGTTAACAACAAAAGCGTCATATAGAAAACCCCTTTCCGCTTTTCCTTACCATAACTATTGGTAATTCGCCACATTATAAATTCAATACATTGTCTCTTTTTAGTATATCGTACAACACGGACAATGGAACAAATTTGAGATTTATAATAGCCCTTCATCCAAAAACAAACTGTGCCATGCCTGAACTGTATTTAAAGTTGAAAATATATTTAGTAGCTATGCTCAATTGATCGTTTTATTCTTATTTTTTTTATAAAGTTTTTACAGACGCTTGTTCTTTTTTTAAGTATTGTTATGCATTTACGTTATTTATCATAATTATAATAAAAATATAATTTAATCATGTTTCACGACAAGTACATAATATGTTGTTATAAAAAATATACTAGATGTTTTTAATTAAAGATTTTCGTTGTTCTATTTCTAGGCAAATAATGAATAGCTCTTAGTTATGGAATATTCCATCGAGTTTTTGTTAAGCCGCAAAAAATAAACGAGCTACTCCACATAAAATCTGCATAATGTACTTGTTAAATATATCGAATATATACATATTTTTTTCTTCTTCTTATTTCTACGTCATTCGTCCAGTAAACAAATAGAACTGTTCGAATCTACAGTATAGTGAATTGATATATACATAATGAAAAATAAGGTAACTTATGATTTGACCCGATCACAGTCTTTAGAAGTTATCATTAATTTGGTTGTATGGTTCAAAATTTGGTTTTTCCACCACGTAGTAACAACGCACAATCAAATAAAATAGGCCATGTTCTTCGCTTATGTATTAGAGAAATTAAACATTACCAAAATTAACAAGTTGCTGTAAACATTAAGGATATAAACGCGAACCTACCAACGTTGTTAACAAAATAAATACATAATTATTATTTCAGTTGTACAAAGCAAGAGATTTCTAAAAATTATAAGGTTACCATATTTAAATTCATAAGCAGATTATTCTATACTTTGTTATTTTATTTTAATTACATAGTCACAAAACAGTTTCAACAGATCTAATCTAAATTTTAAAATAAATACGTTTTCCAAAATGAAGTTTTACAATATTCAGAATATATAGGATCGCATCAAAAAGAAATGAAATTCCTTCGAATTTTTCTACTTACCAAATTTAGAAACACTTGGTCATAATGTTACTAAATCACAACGTAGACAAATGAGGGTTCTCTTTAATATCTGTATCATGCATTTTGTAATAAATCAGCGTCATTCTTGAGAGACATTATATTCTGGAGTATAAAATCGCATTTTTAGACAGTTATATAATATCGTAGTATCCGATTATTTTAAAATTCATCACATTAATAATGACATTTCGGAAAATAATTATTTTTGTTCCTTTGTATATAAAAACAATACTAATAAAACATATAAATTTCAGACTTTTCTCCATGATTTTTAGCAAAATAAATTTCATAGTAGCAAGACAATCTTTTTTCTAATTTTAATTTTATTACACTATTTTATGTGAATATTAATCCAATGACCTAAATTTATTATGTCCCACCTATCATACATTCTGGATATCCTTGGAGCTTTCTTGAAGTCGTTTTAAGATTGAGGCGCACCTTTTGCGTATTACTGCAATCAAAACATCTGCAAGCGTTTCGGTAAACATAGCGGACGCAATTCAATTACGCAGTAATCCCATCAGAATCCTAAAAGCAATGCTGTATTGAACCTGAAAACCCTATATATCCGCCGTGTATTTAAACCACATACTGCATGTGCAAAAGATTGACAAATAGGTCTAAGTATCATTATTTAAACCGAATTTGTGAATCTTGAAAAACTGCGGGTCAACATACTACTATGAACATCCAGATCCCAAAGTTCCCTCAATGTTCTAGTCGTCATTTTGATCTTCAGTGACCCAATGACGCAAATATTTAAAATTGAGAGACAAGCTTTAATTCGGTTTTATATATTTTCCACATATGATCCATAGTGACAGGAAGAACGTACAAAGGTCTTCTTGATCCTGCGTTTGAAAACTAAAACTTAGCTCTTTTTAGTATCATACACTAACTAACCCGTGCGCCGTAGCATCCATTTCACAGAGCCGTCCCAATCTCCTAACAATTGATGGATAGACAACACCATACGTCCGCGCAACTTTTTTTGACACAACTTAAGTTTTTCGTGAAAAGTCAGACATTTTTACATAATAGTAATCTTCCATTGGTTTTCCTTGCTTGTTTTAAATGCATTTTTAGCCTCCCTGCACGCTTACTTGACATATTTTATTATCAACAACATCAGCCTATCACCGTCTACTGCTGGACGTAAGCCGCCAACTGTCCCGGTCCTGGGCAGTTCGCATCCATCCGCTACCCGCCACCGATCTCAAATCATCATCCATCGCGCTGCAGGGCGCTCTACACTACGTTTGCCTAGACGCGGTCTCCACTCTAATACGTGTCGGCTCCATCGACCATCGGTACGTCTGGAGACATGGCCAGCCCACTTCAGCATGCCAATTTTGTGTGCAATGTCAGTGATTTTAGTTCTCTGGCGAATGACTTCGTTTCTTATTTTGTCTGCCAGAGAAACTCCGAGCATTGCGCATTCCATTGCCCGCTGAGCGACCTTAAATTTATGGACCAGCCGTGTGAGCGTCTACGTTTCGGTTCTGTAGGTCATTACTGGTAGGACGCACTGGTTAAATAAATTGGACTTGAGAGATTGTGGTATTGATGATTCGAGTAGAATATGTCGTAGAATATAATGTGTCTCAAGAATGCCTTCCTGAATGCCGCCCAGCCTAAACGTATTCTTTGGCAAGCCTCTTTCTCAAAGTTGTTCCGGCCTAGTTGAAGAATTTGGCCAAGGTAGGTGTATTCCTGCACAACCTCGAGTAGACATATTTTTCATCTTGTCAAGGTTCATTCCGAGTCCTACTCGTCTGAAAGAATCGCTCAGGCTGTTAAGCATGACTTCCAGGTCTTGCAAAGTTTCTGTCATTATGGCAATGTCGTTAACGAACCTCAAGTGTGTAATCATTTGGCCATTGATATTGATGCTCCGTCCGTTCCTGTCGAGCGTCTTGAAAACGTCCTCCAATGCATTGGTAAACAATTTCGGGGAAATAACATCCCCCTGTCTTACTCCACGATGCAATTGGATTGGTCTTGAGCTCTGACTTTGTACTTGGACGGATATTATAGCAGTGTAATATCGTCTCAATACTTGTATATGGATATTAATAAATTTTAAAAAAAATAATCAACCTTTTATAGGTATATAATGCTCTTGAAGAGGACTCACACGAGCCCTAATTCGATGGGTACTTTTATACTCGATAATAACCTAGCTCTAGCATCAGGTTAACATCAGATCAACATCGTGTTATTATAATAGTGCATTATCACGCGATATACATATGATTGCAAACTTTCAACACAATCGGTGGGCCAAATTTAACTTGCAAGATTCCATTACGGATGCAGAGACAACGGGACAGGTAAAATAAGATAAAAGCTTGTTAAAATGTTGTGATCAATATTATAATACCAATCACGTTTTAGAAAATTACTTATAATTAAATTATTATTTTTATGGTTACATCTTTAAGACCTTTGCCCAGCAGTGGGACGGCACAGGTTAAATAAAAAAAATACTAGCTGATTAACATGATGAGTCTTTTTTAATATTCGAGGACGTCATATGGGTTCAAGATATAAGAAAAATAAACATAAAATCAAAATAAATATTAAATGACTACTTGGTAAACTTATTCGAAAGTTAAATATTTGATTACTAAACGCATGTTCAATCTAGCGAACACGGTGCGACCGGAGGATTGACGACCTGTGGCGCGCGTACTGATAATCAGATAATAAGATCAAAATTTGGTCGAAAGTTATCTCTGTAACATGAAAGTATCTGCTTAAATATGATGACAGTCGAGTATCGAAAGCAATCCTTTAATATTGTTAGTGCCTGGTTAGGCTGGTTAGTCATTCTGTACAAAAAAGCCAAAATATTTTTTTATTGTAGGATTTACGTAAATTTTAATGACATTAACAAATTAAAAATAGAAGATTTACTAACATACGAGTACCAGTATATCAGTTAATATTGTATACACTCCCCATGTTAAAAGAATAATCCAATTTGTAATAGTAAATTCAAAGTTTCGAACGTAGTGCTTTTACGCCAGGAACGTAGCGTATTTCGCTTAAGCTGATCCGAACCAATTTCTGTTGTTGAACTCTGCCACAACGTTACATTTTGCGTCCCTTTAAAGGTAGAGAATTAATCACTACAGAAACTTTATACGAAGACTGATCACTGAATTAAAAAAAAAATTATATAGATTGCAAGTACTGAAAGATCCTTGCACCACCTAAAGGTTGACTGGTAGATATTACCTACGGCATTAAGTCCACCTTTGTACTTGTTTAAGTGCATAAAGAATAAATAAATATAAATAATAAAACGAGCCACAATTTATCCGTTGTGTAATCTGAAGAGTCAATTCATCATAGCCGGAACTTAAAAAATTAACGTCACGGATCTGTGCATTAAGAGAATGGAAAGGTTTTGTTATAGCTGTTTCCGGATTGACAGTGAACGCAAAAGATTAATGAAAAGTTGATGGGCACTCCTTTTTCGTTTCATTAAGAAGTATTTAATACGTTTATCAATTACTTTCTGTTTTTTTGTTGCGTGTTTAGGGAGGAGGGAAGGAATTACCTTAATTCATTGATATTAAAACTTTGAGAACGTTCCGAATTCATTTGAACTGAGAACCTTTTACAAATATTTATATGTATTATACCTCGAAACTCCGTTATTTGTGAACCAGTTTTATTTATTTTATTAAAGGAAAGCGAAAAGGTTAGTCAAAAATAGTCAAAAAAAAATCGCTTGAGTACTTTGTTTTTTATATAAAAATTACAAAAAATATATCCTGAGAGTTCAATTCTAAGGCGGCGTAAGTCAATTTTTAATATACTATGAATGTACATACTAGGCGTGTTTTGAAGTAGTTAGCAATACATATTATGTTTATTTTAACAGTACTGTTTCTTAACAAAAATAGAACAGATTATTTATTATTTATAAAAAATACGTTGACAACGTTTGATAACCAACATTACATTCTTATGGATCCTAAATGGTTGCCTGAAATGAAAAATCAGGAAACATTCAGATGATTTTTTATTGTATTAGTGCCATGTGCACGATTTAAACATATCGATTGATATCAAAATTTAAAAAAAAATAAGTTTAAGTTTGGCCTCTGGCTAGAGCACCACAAAGAAACATGCATACATTTATGCAAATTGCAACCCTCCATAGTGTCTTCACAATTTTGGTAAACAGAGAAGTAGCGAGTGTTCTCTGCATATTTTTATAGTAAAAAGAAAAAAAAATATTTATAGGTATGACTTTGTTTGACTTTTTTTTATTTATGAATATCTTAATATGACTTTTAAATTATCAAATATTGTATAAAAACAATGTTGATGATGCTTTCCGAAATGAACCCCGAAGCCAATTATCTGATGTTAATGTTATTGATAATAACTGTATGTATTAATAATTTAACCAAAATTAATTTGTGTCATTGACATTTGGGCCAGGTGTCTACCATAACTAGTAGAGATTTAAGATCTGGACCACACACTAGGCTGTGCCTGTCCTATGGGGGCTAATTTAATAATTACGCGTTCTATGAGTTCAAACTATGTCACAAATATCTGATTTTTGATTTTGATTAGGTTTGATAGGTGCCATGACAACGAATACGTTGCCTCCAATAAACAATCGCCGCATCTCTATTAAATAATAAACAATGAATAAACCACAAAAAAATTCTTTACCCGATTTAGTACTGTGTTAGTGCTGACAATTACCGATATTCATCGTCACTACCAAATCTATCACTAAATCTGCTTTTGAACAATTTTGGTCGTTATATTCTTCTTGCTGGAAGGGAAGATAATTATGCTGATAAATTGTATTCGACAATAGATTTAAGTCAAGAAATATTAACATTGAATATTAATCGAAATTCGTTGACTTATTTTATGCAACTGATAGTATTAAGAAGTTATAGACCGGAATTGTTTTATTTTTTTGTATTTTTCATTGCTAGTTTCACTACCCGCAACTTTAGTCAGGTTAATGTAAATGTTGTTGTGGTTTTCTGGGAAATTAGAATTTTTTGGGCGATCGGTCTTAGCTCCCTTATGCTGTATTTTATTTTCCAATATTTCAGTTATAATCTTTAAAAAAATAGATCTGTAGACAGATATGCAATCTAAAAAACCCATCTCAAGTTTTTCCTTTTTTATGGAGAAGGAGGCAAACGACCAAGTGCGTCAAAGACAATAGTTCATTCCGGTTAGTGTCCATAGACTAAAAAGAACTAGGCTATAAAAGAAAGTTATGGAAACGTAGAAATTTTCTATAAGGAAATCACATTTCTCACATCTTGAGTAAGGTAAAGTAAGAATTTTAGTTGATTTCCAACGTTCTTTAACAAATATATGCATTTTAATATTGAAACTGCCCTTAAAAAGAGTATCTATGTGAAGTAACATAAAAAAAAGTTTGCCAGGTGGTAAGGCGCAATATCTTACATTTAGCTTCTGCTGTATTTCTCAGGCAGCTTGTACACAAAACCAGTAAACAAACAAGTACACCAATATGAGTTTGTCAGATGGTCATATCTACTCTGCTGTTTACCCTCTTCTTTCACTACAGAATCTGAAATATTTTTTTGCTTATTTCTCCTACTCATTTTATGCAAGTCTGGTAACTCATATACATTTTAAATTAAACAACTTTATGGATTTTATCGCGGTTTATGAATTGTGCAGTGGTGGCAGTTTGTGAACACTCTATGGGCCAAACACGGCTCAACCAGTACATCAGATTTGATAGGCCAAAAATCATCGCAAAAGTACACCGATTCTTGCTAAGGATGATTCCTGAGACTATTGAAATCAAGAAACATCCAAATTTTAATAGAGAGAATGGTTGGATCCTACCACCTGCTTGGGATCCAATTATATATAAAATCAAATTAAGAAATAAGCACAACACTGCAAGACCTAAAGACACTATAAGTAGTTGCTGCGTAGATCGAAAAAAAATTAATATTTAAGCCGAAGGTATGCAGGATTGACGAGTGACATCAGGACATGAAACACCTCAATCGGGTGATAACATTTAAAAAAA
>JAOCPS010810595.1:0-10139 GCA_025505425.1 Graphium colonna
AAAAGTCATGCATACTTTATTTTATGCCGACTTTATAAAGGGCGGTGGTAATTCCCCGGGCGAGCACGGCCGTAGAAATGCAGCAAAAGCTGTGAAAAGATATTATGCTCTACCACCTGTAAAAAGTGAAGTACATACATCAGTTGCCCTTCTATGCACTATTTTGTATCTATAACCTCTAGAGGAGGCCTTTGCTCAGCATTGGGACAATTTAAAATATGCTTTTACTTTCACTATTACATATTTTTATTTTTTTCCCCAACCCTAATCCGCCTTCTAATCGTTCCTATCGCTGTAGTAGTATAGGGCCTTGTATTCAATCAGAGATCATGGATTTGGATCCCGCCAGGCGGCAATAACTTTTTTGTTGATAATTAAAATTATTTTATAACGAATATAATTTATATTTATAATAAAAATGTTACTGAAAATAGTTTTGTTCCTTAAACCTAAACACGTATGTTTATTAATATACGTATTCCAAGGATGCGCCAAAGCGGCGCTACTTTAGAACGGCCTTCAGAACGATTTATGAATTTGAAGTCAACTCGGCAAAGTATTTGTTACTTTTTGCGTACGCACGTTACACCTTATGCTGACGCATTACGATTTGGCCCGAATGACACACTCGCAGTGACGAATGACGTCGTAAACCCACGTGGTGTGATTTTTAACAAAAAATTTAAACGAATGTAGCATGGTAAGGCAATTAAAATGCGTGGTTCGAGTAACACGTAATACTGGCGCTTTATTTCGCGGGAACAATGTGATAAATTACTACTATTACATAATGGAATAAATTACAAATAAACAATAATAGAAACTCAACTTGAAGTTAATAAAAAAAACAAAGAATATCATATCGCTTTATATTCATAAAATATTAAAAAATAAACATATGTCACGATTTATGTCGTATGTTATTAGTTCGAAAAATACGAAAACATAACAAATTTATTTTCACAGAAAACTACAAAAACCAACTTCAAACGCCTTAAAAGTGTACTTCCGAAACATATCTTCTCCATTATTTTGTATTTAAAAAGAAATTACTAATCGAATTTTTATAAGTATTTTGTAGAACCATTGTGGAACATATATTTTTTTTCAAATCAGTTCATAAGATGCAGAGATATGTGTAAACATTCCCAAATTTTGTTATTTTTATTAAAAAAAAAAAACGAAAATTAATTAACCGATTTTATTGAAAATTTCATGGAACTATCTAGAAGGAATGCTCTATCGTGTAAAAATTAAAAATTTTAGATTTCAAAAAAAGAATTTTTGAAATCAGTACATAAATGACTGAGATACGGGCAAACATGATTTATTTTATCAATTTTTTTATTTTCATTTAAAAGAACAACTATTGTACTGGTTTATTATTAATTCGTGGGATTATTTCAGAAGAATACTCCATAAGATAAAAGAATTTTAGGAATCGGTTCAAAAATATTCGAATTGAAAACCTTGCTCCTTTTTGAAGGCAGGTAATAAAATTTTACTCATTTATGTGCAATATTTATTTAGTCTCACATAAAATATGTTTTCAAGTCAATTGTTTGTCAGTATGTTTATCACTAATTACTCGTACAAATTTGACATTTACGATGGTTTGAAAATGAGTTTTGGCGTGGCTTGCTGGTTGATAATTGATACTTTTGCAATATGGTACAGAATTGTTTGACTTCCACAAAAATTCTTGCCGTATTTTGAGTCATATATTCCTTCACATAATGTTGTACAAAATTTGAAACTTATTAAAGCGTTAAAAATGTAAAAAAGAGAGTTATATGTATTGTAAGCGATAAATACATTGCAAGTACTTTAAGATCTCTAGATAATAAAAGAACTGCTAATGATTGCTATTGATCTTCGCAAATTTCCTGACCTAATGACATATATGTCATTTGAAAAAAGGCCATTATAATTTCAAAAGAGGCTATTCTAAATTACGTATCTGAATAATTAGTATTAAATAAAAATTCTGTTACATTTTAACGCGCACGATCTTTGTAACAACAAACAATATGGTTATATGAGGGCCCGCTTAACTATTGATGCAAATAAGTCATCTTGTTAAAGCGACGTATTTAGAGAGTTGAATGTGATGTAGAAAGATTTCCTGGAGTCCGGTGAATATGGGGTCTCGCAGTGATCAATTCTGAGCCCTATTCTATTCCTTGTCTATATAAATGAGCTACCACATATTGTCATTAATAATCATGTGATTGTTTTTTGCTAACGATACCTCTATAGTATACGTTACATTTAAAGTTAAATATGCGATGTTCTTTAAATTACAACGTACATCTGATCTCTCTGTATTCTTTCAAAAGCGGTAAACTAGCTTAATGCTGACAACTTACTTTTGAACATAGAACGGGAAGAACAGTGGAAGTGTTTAAAAGCGCAACGGAACACGTGTCACGCCATTTTACAGTACGTGTAGACAAGCATAGCTCGTCTCAATTTGATCTAGATGTTTTCGATCAATAAATGTTCAGTTTTAAAGCGTACAAACGATGATTGATGATGATTAGGGGAAAAATATTAATTATGGAGTTATTTTGTAACGTTGACAGGTACGATATTCCTTAAATTATTATTTAAACTATTTTCATGCGGTCAATTATAAACAAAAACGTCTTAACGTATATTTTTAAATCAATATTAACGAACGGGAATAGAGGAAACTATTTTTGGGAGAAGGATGACAAACAAGCAGACGGATCACCTGATGTTAAGTGATCTTGGCGCCCCTGGACACACAATTTCCGAATGGTTGCATGTGTGCCTGCCTGAGAAATTGGCTAAAAAAGGTTTAATGGATAGGATGGGTCAGGAACATAATAACGATTGATAACAAAAGGGAATGGAATGAAAATTCAATAGGGTAGGTATAGCTATCCTGCAGTACCAAAATTCATGCCCACGGACTTAAATGTTATGCTACAGCACCTTTAAATGACCCTAAATTATCGCTGTTATGTAAACCCTGTTATAATTTAGGTAATAAATTATGGTTATATATAGATTTGTTTTCAAACATCTTCGCATATAATGCAGTAATTAATATATTATTGTATGAAGTGTGGGCAATATAGTAGACAGTACATATAAAATTAAATCACAAGAAGGTATAATTTAAATAAGTGAATTCATGTTCATTACAATGAAGTTAACACGTTTATCAACAATACTTTGTAACACAGATCAGATACATGCAATAAATAAAACGACGGTTTGAAGGAAAAAAATGTTTATCATTATTGACTGTCAAATGCTTTGTCATTTTATGTATGAAGTAATATTAAATAGCTATGATTTTTTTTCAATACTAAATAATCAGTTCGTATTTTATAACGTTTTTTGCTTATTCCAGAGACACAAGAAAGTACTTTCATCGGTAAGTTTTAAAATAAAGTGAACTTGCGATTTTTACTCGCAAATAATTTTAATACATAGAGAATATTTATTTATGAGACACGTGTAATCCAAAATAAGGCGTAAAAGTATTAATGAATATGCAAAAAAAAAAAAATAATAAATATAAAAATTCGCGCGGTTGAAATCGGCCATATTGACACTGATTTTGACATCATAGGCTAGTACTTATCAACGCTGCCAACCTGGTAAAACAAAATGATTCTGCTGACGTTAAAAAGAAAGTATCTGAATCTTTCATACTTTTTTGCTATATTAAAAGCTAAACTGTTATCAAATGTCAACCTAGCTTTTTTTATAATCGAATTGTCTAGAATCTACTATTTTTAAGTGCACTCCGTCAGAAGACCAGCTCGTCGCTGCACTAGTAAACTCGACGGTCGAGTTTACTAGTGGAGCGCCGTCAGCTCTCGTGCGCTCGTATCGCTCAGGACCTCCTACGCGAACTTCTGGCTCCGCGCTTTTAAATTGCTCTCTAGAGGTAGGGCAGACAGTCGGGTGTCCCAGTAGTAAATCCCTGACATTCTCGTTAATCGCAAATTAACGGTTTTGAACTTTATTTTGTATCCCGAAATGCGGTGCATGCAAGCAACAGTGTATGGAATACGCTTTTTAATTAAAATCGAAAAAACAATAGTGGACCGGAAGTGGAAAATAATTATACAAAATGTTTACTTCCGTGTTGAATAGTAAACATGTGAATGGTGAACAACAAGTTAATTTAAACTGATAATTAAAAAGTTTGTTTTAGTTTTTAATACGTAGCTAAAAATTAGTGTTTGTGTAGCATTATGCAAAATGGTTGTACTGTATTTATGAAAAAAATATATACGAATATGTATTAGCGACTTATCTATTTAAAAGCAATGGCAAATTCTATGGTATGTAATAAATAAATATTTTCATATTTTTCCTTTCACAAAAACATATTGTTAGACCTGTTTTCTTTTACACATGTTTTATCATTTTTAATTCGGATTAGATTAAGAGTATTTAGAACTAAATATAATGCGATCTTGTCTTCGTCATGTCTACAAATTACAAAAAATTACATATTTTTTTGTCAGAAACTAATCGTTTCCGCCAAATTTACACGTATCTCACAAATAAACCTTCTCTGTCGATTAAAATTATTTGAGAGTAAACATCTTAGGTTAATTTTTTTTAATAATTACCATACTCTCTTACAAATATTCCATCCAGAAATGGTGATAGCACTTCTATTTACCTCAGTGCTGACCTTAATTCAGAAACCAGAGGATTGTTACGTATCACATGGAATTAAAATAACAGGATTCGAAACCACACACAGAGCTCGTAATCTAGTGAAGTGAATACCAGGATAGTAGATGGAGCAATAGGGATGTTACTTTTAGGGTTATCTGATACTGAAAATGTTTTTTTAAATTCCTGAAAATAAAGAGTTCAACTAAATTGTTTCGTAATCATTTGCACGTTTCAAAATTGAATATTATAGAATTGTATTCACAATAGAGACGGGTGCTAATACTTGTAGTGTATGCAAAATTTATGAGCATAAAGATTAAATAAAAAAGAGAATTATTGTAATACAAATAACGCAGAAATAGTATTACTTTTCTTGACTTTTATATAATTTTTGGTATATATTTCACTAAGGTATAAATTATTTATAATTATTATATTTAAAAATCCGACCTAAAGGTCATGAATTAAATACATATAATATATATTCAACGTAACAAAGAATAGAATTCAATTATAAATTTGTTTAAATTACAAATTTAAAATTATCATAAAATTTTTGTGCTTTAATTAAAATGAAAAAGTAGTACAATTTAATCAATATTATATAGAATTGAATTAAAATTATTCAACATTATTTCCTACAATTGATATTAATACCTGAACGCTAAATTAAAATAAATTCGAAAAGAAACATAAAACTAAGTTTTAAAATACAATCACGTAAATAATCAAATTTTCAATATAAATGAAAACATAACTCAAGGATTATTATAGATTTGTTGTTTTTTATCTCTAATTTTGGTCATCCAATCCGGTTCTACTCTGCACGAAGATCCATCCATGGTTTACTTTGATGTCCTCTTGACCTTTTTCTTCCATGTAGAATGAATATCAAAGTATTTCTAAATAATTCTTAAACTTTCTTCTTTTACCTATTGTTTGGCTTTCTTCTAATATGAACTGCCCAATTTCTTTTCAAATTCTTGTTCTGTAGTAGTTAACATAACAAGTCTAATGTTCAAAAAAATGTTGAACTTGGTACGACTTGGTACGGTTTGTCATATAAAAATGGGTATTGTCTCTAGCTTTCATGATTCGTTTAAAGCCCTGGTAAATTTTTATGCGATAACTAATTTTCGTACGTCGTTTATTGTACAGTTATCAAAAAAAAGTAGTTGGTCCATATTTATTCTTTTTATAAACTCTACCGTCTGCCCATCGACAGTTATAGAGTCGTTTACTGCAACATTTGCTATCGTTTTTGTTTTTGTAATATAGATGTATAAGCCAAGTTATTTACGCTCTTCTGCTAAATAATTTAAGATGGATGTCCATAGCAATGATATCTCTACTATAAATAAAAGATGTATTACTGCATTACTCAAGTAGCCGATGGAATTAAGCAACAATACAAATATCGAACTTCATACAATGTTAATAAGGTTATTACAACTAAATAGGTAACTTAGCACAATCTTATTCAAATAGCGGCGTTTTTTTGTCAATTTTGTTTTTTGCTATGTAAACCCCGTATTTTGTTGTCTGCAATCATCTGCATTACTTCTTACTTCAATGACGGTAATATTTTTTTTATGTAAATCCCCTTGATGAAGCATAGTTTAAACTAAAATAAAGACAACAAATTAAAAGTATTGTTTATTTGTTGTGTATTCAGTTCAATTGTTATATCTGTATGATTCTGGCAACAGTGGTTCCAATATTAATTTTGAGACATGGCACTCCACTGTTCCGTGCTGTCTAACAACAAAAAAAAAACGAAATAGACAAAATTTGCGACATCCATTGTGAAATAAGTGTAAAGTGTTGTTATTTTAGATGTTGTTCACTCAACATTTATCACATATATAATAAATGGCTCATATAGATACGGATCGTTCAGCGTATTTCAGCCATTTCTATAATATATTGTCCTACGGGATTCTACTTTGAGGAAACCGTACCGCACTTTACCGTATTTGTCCTCCAAAAGAAAAATTTGAGTAGTTTTTTAACCTGGGCTCCAAAGTATTTAAGAAAACTAAAAAAAATACAAAAATGTCAACTGTTGCTATTAACAAAAAAAATAATTTTCATGATATTGTAATTTATATAATGTAAATATTATTATGCATCTCTTATTTCTTTCCCAAGATTGAGAAGGATAATCAAATGTTTTGTTTGAAAACTTGTCAAATATGCTGGTTAATAAATTCAAAAATATTATCAAGGATGAAATACTGTCAATTCAAAATTTCATATACTCAAAAATGCTCCTATACTAAGTGTATATTTATGTCAAAAGACAAAAGTTTACAACCGAATCGGTTTAAGAACTGGTGAAAAATTATGGGTGCGCCTGCCTTGATGGTAGAATAGAATGGATTATTGGATGTTTATTTTTTTTTCGTGAAGTCGTATCAATTTTATTTTAATTACACATTTTATTATTTCCCAATTAAATTTTAATTGCGCGTGCGCAATCGTAGTGGTTGACAAACGAAATATTCTTTAATATTTATGTAGAAGACTTTAATTGTTGATAATGAAATCAATGAAAATTAAACGCTGACTCTTTGACCTTAACAATGAATAAATCAGTATTTACAAGAATTACCTTACCGATTTTTCACATTCGTAACGGACAGTTGAGGAGTCAGTCAGGCTAGCGAAGAAAATGGAAAAAGGTATTACCAGTGAGCATTACTCATAATAATTCAAAGTAAATGGCCAGTGCTATATCTAGATATAATAAATATCTGTTTAAAAGTGTTGAAGTATCTTTTTTATAATTTTTATTTCGTTTGTTTATTGTTTATATCGTTTGTTGTAATATGGTTATCGCTTTACTTCGTGAGCTTACGGTCGATTATAACAGAAAAAAAATTCAGTATAAAAGTATTGAAAGATTTTTTTTATTTGTTGTGTCTATTATTTTGGAAAGTTCCCAAGGTTTGATGACATTGTATTTAACAGTACTTGCTGTGATATGAAATAAATGAACGTATTTCGAATACGAAATCACATTCTTTCAGTTATCAATCATTTAATATGTATATAAAAGAGTCTGCGAAGTATTTATTTGTGAGAAATTTACGCGACGTATAATATTAATGTAAAAAATAGTGTTATTTATAATGAATACACTTCGATATCATATTAATTATAGTTATAATTGTCTAAGGTTTTACTATTGTTAAAAACGATTTTCATTTATAACTAGTGTTGTATAGATAAACTCCACTGTTTTAAATTAGTCGTAATTACAATAATTTAACAAAATGATAACGATATTCATTTCAAACAAGTTAACGCAGAGAATAAAATATTGTTTAGTTATTAATTTTTATTTTTTATCAAAACGTTTTAATGTTCATGATTACGGGCATGATATTTTCCTAGATCCTTACGAAGTGAACATACTTTTTGCTAAGGAAATCAAGAAGTCCAAGACAAAAGAGATAAGCCCAAATTCGAAGGATTTATTGTATTTGATTTATTCGAGCTAAATTAAAAGTCGGGAAATGTTTCTCATTTATCTTTAAAGTGTTGACTTGCGTTGACATACTAAGATGATAAATGAAGAAAAAACTTGCACCTAATCAAAATTTAGCTAAGAGCCGTGGAAGCTCAGTGTCCGGGCGCTTGCTTTCAATTCCGTTTACTCAAGGCGAACCTGAGTTCGATCCGTACCAATGAAATTGTTAATTTTCTAATTGTAATTTTAACTGCTGACTTACCATGTGCTCTGCGGTGAAGGAAAACATCGTGAGGAAACCTGCATATCTAAGAAATAATATTTTTCAGATATGTGAAGTTCGCCAATCCGCACTTGGGTCACGTGGTGGACTATGCCCTATACCCTCGTCCTAGAGGAGGCCTTTGCCCAGCAGTGGGACAATTTAAAAATAGGCTGCCACTTACATTAACTTCTTGAGTACTATCATATACTTGAGTACATAGTGAGACTTTATATTATTTATACATAGTGACACTGTCCGCGTTTACTGCGATTATCAACCTTCTACCAATTTTTTGTATTATACACTCCTTCCTTAAACTTGATCGTATGGACTAAATGATTCCAGGTATATTTTAGGAATATATCTCTTGAACCTTGAGCTGTTAAAAGCTTGTGTGTGCACGATTATTTTATGCATTTAATTTATATCTAATAGTACAATCATTTTGTAGTTTTACCTGGAAAGTTTTCCGGTAGCTTTGCAACTTGGTAATTTTATTGACTTCGATGTACTCTTTGCAAATATTAACTTTGCTGCTCGCGCCATATCTCCTTTTCGACCTATTTTAGAATAAAATAGTTATATAATAAATTAAACTAGATAAAATTTCCTACAATTTATGTAATAACCTTTTTTTTGTAAAATTAATCGAAGAAATCTACCTGTGGCTGTTCGATCGGTCTTGAAGACGATGAACTCTCAACAGCTGGTCCATCAAGAACAGCGAAGCGCTAAGAGCTAAATTTTGTAGTGTATTGCATATGGATTATGATCAATTGAGTTTTTGGTCAGAACGTATGTTGAAATTGACTTTGAGGCGCATGTATGCTAAAACTATTTATCGTGAAATGAGACGCAAAAGAGATACTGTTAAAAACTGTTTTTAAACGCCATTTTTCCAATAAAGCGGCGCGATCGGCAAAGATACGAGGTTCGAAGTTGAAATTCGAAAAGTTGAAATTTGAGGTTCGAAGTTGAAATTCGAAATCTATATAATCACCAATTTCCAAACTTCCCGAAAATGTTGCAAGTGAACTCGTTTTTTATCATCAAATATCTATTCTTTAATGCATGTTACATAAAGATATATTTTTCTGCACGCCTCCTCTATATAAACATTAACTGCAGTTAATTTCGTCGCTCCGTAAACTTAATTCTCATAAAAACTATTCTAAAATCTTGCTTCACGTATGAATATTATAATAAATTTAAACAAATTGACGGAGCCCGATTTTAACTTTTACGTATGAATATCTAAAATTTCAGCCTATTCAATGGCTGATTAAGCTGAAAAGGATTACGAAAGATTCAAATCCCGACCTTATGATTAAAATTAAACGCAATTAAACGCGTTTCAATAAATTCATTTAATAGTCTTCAATGTTATTCAAAGAGACGCGTAAGCAAATTCTTCCGTCTTATAATAAACTTGTATCTATATATAAGACGGTATATGATTTTATCAGCTTTATATGTTCTTATACAGAACCCTTCCCTTTGTCCCTTTTTCAACAAAGTGCCCTATATTACTCGTGCCAACAACTGTCTACCAAAGCCAGTACTGTCAGATTTGGTCTGTTTATAGTCAATGATTAGCTCACTCAAATTATTTCATAAAACTATTAAACTGACATCTAGACCTTATTTTTTTTTTTTTTTTTTTTTTTTTTTGGAAATGAATTAAAACCAGCAAAAGGTTAACCTGATTGTAATTTATTCCGTAGC
>JAOCPS010810706.1:0-10138 GCA_025505425.1 Graphium colonna
ACACATGGTGCTGACCTGCATACACTAATGGGCGCGTAATAGGCCCCTCACTTCGGATCAATTTGAATGGTCATCGATTTGAATGGAACGGCTGCAGAGATCTTATATTTATTCAGGTGAGTAGTCAATAGAAGGTCCAAAAGTTAAGATGTATAATCCAACACCGACCTGACTGACCGTGGACGTCCCGGGGTTCATAGACGTTTCTCATCCATTTTGACTTAGAGGAAGGGGAGGGACACATATATACAAGATGTAAAAAAAAGAAGTGATAATATTTAAGGGTCAGGATTTGCCGCTTATATAGAGTATGTTCTGAAAGTTTAAGTTTAAGCAACACTGAACTCCTGAGTTTTTTAGTAAGTTTGTTTAGGTACCTGTGGCTACCGCGCCACTGCCATTCCGGTGTCATTACTAATTTAGAAATTGAATCGAACTTAGGTAGGTATACTTACCAAATAAATGAAAAGCGAAATATGCATTGAATTTAAGTATTTTTGATTAAAAATAAACATGAAGGAAACCTAGGTAAAATAACACTAATTTATGTTATCGTCGCTGTTAAACATTTAAATAAGTAGGTAAGTACTTAGGTAATAAACATTGTAATTATCACATTCATTTCCCTTTTTATCAAAAAAAAACTTAACCTTCTGGGACAATTTTAAAGAAAGGACTCGAAATGTCGTCCTTCGTGTTCTAAACACGGAGCTGTTCTGAGTAACATCGAAGCTCTTGTGTTACGCAGCATCTGGGGCGTTATGGAAGCAAATGCGTTTTTTAAATTAAAACAACTACGGATTTTATTGCGGAATACATTTTATTTTTAAAACTTTATTACCCAACGTTTCGAATCCTTTACAGCTTTCATGGTCACGGATAGGAAAAATCCGTAAAGTTGTTTTATTTAAAAATATTCATTTCAAATTTGCCTAAGTCTCAAAAAAAATTGCAAACGCGTTGTTTATTATGCTCACCATTTCATCACGTGTATCGTATTCTACTGCGAAAACATGTTTTTTACGTAGCCCCACAAGAAAAAGTCCAGCGGTGTTAAGTCTGTCAAACGTGCCGGGCAAGCTACCGGTCCACCTCTTCCAATCCACCCATCAGGATACATAGCGTCCAAGTACTGACGGACTCGGCGCTCGTAGTGTGCAGGTGCTCCGTCATGCTGTTATATCACATTCACATACTCAGACACTAGCAATTTCTTCAGGCCCTCTTCGATGTCGTTATTCAGAAGATCCAAATAAACGTGTCCGTTAAGAGATGACGGGAAAATGAAGGATCCCAGAATACGGTCTCCGGTGATGCCTGCCCACACGTTAGTTCTCGACTGGCGCTGGAAATTACTTTGACTCGCAGCATGAGAATTTTCGTGGGCCCACACACGTTAATTGTGCAAGTTCAACACTCCGTTCCTGGTTAACGAAGCCTCATCAGTCCAGAGCACATTCCTTGAAAAGTCAGGATCAGCAGCTATATGATTTCTGTACCACATACAAAAGTTAATTCATGGAACATAATCCGCAGACGTCAACTCTTGTGTCCTGCTTAAGTGGTAAGGATATTGCTCATCGTCGTCCAGTGTGTGCCATATCACCATGTGGTTGACGTTAAAAACAGCACCCGCTTGTCGCGTGCTGTCCCTCTGATTCACTTCAAAGTGCTGCAAGATTTGTTCTTCCAATCGCACAGGTCTCGCAGTCAGACGGCCTTCACTGCACTCCGCGTGGAAAGTTCCGGTTCGCTGAAGACGAGGACACATGTTCCTGAACACGCCGTACGGTGGCAGGTGCCTCTGTTTAACTGGTGGCCTTCCTTCGATAAATTTTTGCCGGTAAATTTCTCGTGCTTCGTTAATACTGTTTGTTATTGTGAGCAGCACCAATACACAATATCATGTCATAAAACTTGTTGTTTTAATACACGTGACGTGTCATCGTTACGAAATTGAAAGTAAGAAAATAAATGTGTCTAACACGCTCCAGTGACGAAAACATGCTGACTGAAGGTCAAGAACGAAACAAAAATGGCGCAATTTCAAAGCAAAAATGTTTAGGGTTTCGTGACAAACTAATGCTAACTACGAAATAAATAGTTCCTTTGTGATGGCACACAGTGCGAGTACGTTTACGGGAGTAGGTTTAATTCTTTATTTAATTAATTAAAATAAAAAAGCGTATCTGAATATAAAGAGTTTCACTTAATTTCTGAGTTGCCCTACAAAATGATTATTTTTTTCAGACATTGAACATTTTTGTATGGAATCTGGAATACCGACAATTGCAAGTACCTAAACTCGCATTTTGGCATGTCTATAAAAACCTAATATGCCAATCAAAAGAAAAAAATAATTACAAAAAACAAATGCGCCATTTTTACAAATAGTAGGTATTGGCATTTTGTAATTATATTTTTTTTCGGCAGGCGTTCACAGCTGTACACCGAAATACGTAAGAATAGATACTTACCTTGCCTTAGGTACTTTTTGGTATTCGAGGTTCTATCCAAAATAGATATTTTTCTAAGAAACATTATTTTGAGGGATTAAAAAATTACACATGTTTTATTGCAACGGTAAGTAGATTTTTCTAAATATCTTGATTATTTCTGTAGAAGAATAATAATTTTCTAAGTTTCAAAATATAAACCTTTTCTAGTTTTACTTATTTCTTTATTTCTAATTTTTTTTAGGAAAGAAAGACAAACGAGTACATGGATTACCTGATACGGTAAGTGATTCCGTCGCCCATGGACACACGCAATATCCGGAGAGTTGCAAGTGCGTAGTCAACCTAGGAAATGCGATACGATAGGTTTATTTTATTTTATTGCGATTAGTTATATGTTATTGCGTACAAAATTATGACAAGTGTTTAAATTATGAATTATTGAACATTACACTTAATTACTCTTTATTAATTTAGATTCATTATTTCTTTTTGTACCATTTTTAAATTCTTTAGTTCTTTAAATATATACATAAATACCAATATTTTTTTTAATGGAAAAGAAGACAAGCGACGGCTCAGCTGATGGTAAGCGATCCCGTCGCTCATAGACACTCGCAACATTTGCGCGTGTCTTGTCAACCTGGGATATTAGATAGAATATGTTTATTGGATAGGATTAAGTCGGGGTTAAGGAACAAAAAAATTAGACATGGTCATTGGGCATCCTCAAAAGTCAGGCATACTTTATTTTATGCCGGCTTTCCAAAGGGCGGTGGTACTTTCCCGGGCGAACGCGGCCGTAGAACTACTGTGAAAAGATGTTATGCTCTACCACCTAGTAATATTTGACAACATTAATGTAAACAAAAATTGAAAAGAAAACCTAATATAAATTATATACCCTTTATGACGAATATCATTGTCTTTTTATATTTTATTGGAAGGTTGTACCATTTGCTATCAAAAATTACATAACTCATGGTTACACTCTGAAAAAATAAAGACGGGTATGCATGACTAATGAATTTTAAAGGGGAAAAAATAACAGAATAATTTTCACCATTCGGAACGATTCCTTTGTATACTGCAAGCGCGTGTCCTGACAAATTATTTATTAAACACTGAATCGGTTCACAATCTGTCAATTCTGATTCTCATGAATGGTACGTTTAAGCGATGCAAAAAATATTTTCCAATGTTTTGGTCATAAAACACAAATCAATTATAGCTCAGGCAAAATTATAGATTTACCTTGCGGTAATACTTGAGAAACGGAGGTGTCGATATTTATTGCGTATATGGTATAAGCTTATCATAAACGAACTTACAACTGCAGTACATAACCTTGAAGGCGTTTATACAATTAACGGTATACAATGGGTTGAACATTAATTCGGTGGCATTTTACTGATTTACAATTTCGTTAATTTTTTATGGTTGGCGCAGTTGCTAAGACATTGGTTGCGGCGTCGCAGGTCGTGGGTTCGATTCCTACAGGGAGCAAATATTTGTACGACCGACAACTAGTTGTTTCGGATCTGGGTGTGTCTTTGTGCGATTTATGTTTTCAAAAAGCTCTTGTAACACAAGATTTTGATCTTATAATGAGAGCAGCATTTAAATTTAAAAAAAAATAATCTTGCAAGCGATCGAATGAAATCATCCCCAATAAAATAAATCCTTCTAGGAATTATTAGTAGTATTTTGTGAGCGATTACATCGTAGTTGCATTCAGTTGATTATAGCATTGCGTTTAATTAAGCAAGTAATTAAGACTAGAAGATCGATATTTGCTGACCTAAGCGATTCAGGTCCTTAAATATCACCTTGTCTTTAAACATTTTTGCACAAAACTGATGAACAAGACAAAATATAAAACATCTGCATTGTAGTAACGACTATTACATAAATCGTTCGTTGCGCAATATATTACACAAAACAGATAAACATTCCTCCTTTTTTGAAGTGGGTAAAAAAACTGCGAGTATGCGCTTTGTTTTTGTAAGTGGAGCGCGGCGACAATTTTATAAATTGAGTTTACCTTCACTTGTTCAACAAAAGAAAGAATTAAAACAAAATTTAAAAAAAATATTTATATTACAACATATGTTTATACAGCGGAGAAATATGAAATATAATGTTGTATAGGGGATTGTATAGGGGGCGTAGTGACTATGAAAACCGTTTGAAATCGAATTTAAAATAAAAGCGGAGCAATATTTTGCGAAATATAAAAATGTGGCCACAATAATGCGAAAGATCCAGTTAAACGAAACCAAAAAATTTTGCAGGATCCAGGATCGAAGAACCAAAAAAATGAGTTGACGCGTCGATCAAACAATATAAATCGACCGCTGCAACACGTGGCGGGAAAAATTGTGGAGTGCGTGGCCGCACTATATGGATTGCATGCGGGCGAAATCTTTTGAAAGGTGGGAGCAACAATTAGACTGACCTCATCCACTCTCCAGTATACATTCGCAAGCTGTAATCTTCTGATAACGGTCTTCAAACTGCAGTCCTGTCTTGTTTCCCAACTTGCGTTATTTGATAGCTGTTTAGAAGCTCGGCGAATAATTATATATACGACGCGACCGTAAGCGCTATACTGCGATAATCGTTGATAGACAAGGGTCCATAGGTTCAATGCGTGCGGTAAATAATAGCTAATACGTCCGTGTGGTTCGAGTGCTGGCAATGGAAGAGAGACCGTGGTTCGTTTGTGCGTAGTAGAGATCGGTCGAGTGTCATTGACTATATATTAGCCAAAATTATGGTATAAGATAGTTAAGTGCCATTGGTAGTGGTGCGAACAACCACTTATCTAAATCCACGGTATAAGCTTAAGTTTTTCACTTAAACCACTAAGTAACAAGTACAGTCTGAGATTCTAGGAATCCTTGGGTGTTCAAGAAATTCTTATGATGAAATTAAAGGAAGAAGGAATTTAACGAAGAGATCACGAGGTAAGCTGCCATCAACAAGCTCAAACATTCATACAATTAATCTTGTCTGTCTAAAATATTAAGCGCAAGTGACGAAAAAGAGCAAAATATATAAATTTATTGTTACATAAACATCACTAAATGAATATAATAGAGAGAAAAGGTTGACCCTCAGTGAAAATCTACTTTTGTGGTGGAAAACGCATACCAATTACAACAGTTTAAATACTTAAGTAAGACAATATCACTCTCTGCTCCTGAAAGTGTACCGAGTGAGCAACTTTTCATTGCTGTTGGGATTTTATATGATCCTTTAAGAAGTAGACTTTCTGGTGATAGGGCTGTGAAAATATTTTTTGTTAAGTATAACTTGCAAAATTTTGATTATTGAAATTTTTTAATGTCATTATAACTAATTTTAATAAATAATAAAAAAAGCTATGATTGTTATGTTAAACTGAAATTATAGTAAATGAATATGTACAATGTGCATTCCAAATTTAGTTCTAATTTTCTGAAAATTACTGATTTAGTATAAGTAATAATTTTGACATTACTTATATTTTAGGTAGATAACACTCAATAGTACAATATGTTATAAGTGTGTAATTTTGGTGATTACCACCGGGCGGCAATGAGATCCAAGCCGTCAGGTGAGAGTCTTAAGAGAGCCGAGGATGGTAATCATCAGTACACACGTATATTATTCAACGATTGTCAACAAACTTGAGAAGAAATAATACTAAAAAAATATTTTGTGTAGTAGATGAAATAGAAAAAAAAGTCTATAACTCACCTGTGAATAATAGCAATTAAAAAGTCACAGTTTCATTACAGGGGCCATTATATGCTTTATTGCGGTGAAATTAGAGCCACATTATGTGTCGAAATATTTATTTATTATCATTGTTATTAACATAACTATAATAACTACTCACAGATTGATCGCAGTTCCTACTTAATGCTGACATATAAATAAAACAATTTTATTAGCTTTTTGTACTTTACCTTTGAAATTCCTTAAAATATCCGTAACCGAAATTATCCGAAACTTATGGATATTTCAAAATAATTTCATATCCATATTCGTATCCGGTATAATAATGATTCCTATATCCGTATGCAATCCGTATCCGAAATTTCATATCAATTACATTCGTGATCTGGGACTTGTTTTCAAAATAATTTATTTTGTATGCCAAACGGCCAAACAGACAAATATACAATTTGTCAAATGGAAATTCTCGTAGTCAAGGGACGTCTGCTTATTGAAATGTTCTATATAATAAAAATCACTTGCTTCTTGCACAAATTATTATTCAAAGTACACCAAGGGCTCTTTGATTTCCTATATTTATAAATGATATTGAAATTTTCTCAATCGATACTAAACACAAAGTACTCGTAAATCTTAACGGAGATTAAAATTAATTTTATTAACTTAGAATTTTATAACGTTTTATCAAAATTTCTTAGAAGGAACATAAAAGCATATAAATATGTAGATGAAAATAGACGTAATAGTTGGAAAACTGACTTTTCTTTTGCCACTTCAAAATGATCCTTCACGAAATGTTTTTTTTAGTTTAAGTCAGATATAAAATAGCATATTTGCACCTCAATCAGTCCTCGAGAATTCTTCTCAGTGCAAAATAAAGTCTTTACGTGAGCTCCTTGCACCGAATAAAGCCCCGGAATTTATCACGCCGGTAAACCACTAGTACTGATGTAAGATATTTATATATATGAAAAATATATTTTTAGAAAAAAGATTATTTTCTATTTACAGCATTGAAAATATCATGTGCTCTAATTACTAATAAAATGTAGAGAGATATTTGCTTATGATGTCTCGGCAGTCTTGAAAGTAGGGACATGTCCACACTATCGATGCGCATTGATGGCTACAACCAGCCTCGCATCTACGCGTGCCCGTATAGGTCCGATAGCGGTGATGCCAAAACAGACCAACTTATTAACCCATTCCAAATGGCTACGGACTCCGTGCTGTATCAGATCCCCTCCACAGATAACGAGATTCTTGGTGATTTTAACGCTTACCACGCCGAATGGCTTAGGCTGTACGCTTTCACTTTTACGCTTACATACGGGATTTGTTGGGACAGTCTCTCCCCGTTTCTTCAAATGATTTCGGTACTGACCTTTTACTGATATACCATGATGCATAACATTATAACATCCACATATTATTGTAACATTCTTTAAACGCTTAACCATAATACTGTATAAGCTTAATATTCTTGGAGGTGGCAGAGCATAACTTTTTTCACGACTTTTGCTGCACTTTTACGGCCTCAATCGACCGGGGTAACACCACCGTCTTTTATAAAACTTTTATCCTAGTGTTATGACTTTTGGGGATGCTGGATGGCCATGTTAAACCTTCTCTCTTCCCACTTCTTTTCCTTCCAAATTCTTAATCCCGATACAATAAACCTATTTTATCTATTTTCCCAGGTCGACAACGCACTCGTGGCTCTATATCTGTGATGTTACAAGGGTCTATGGGCGACGACATCGCTTACCATCAGGTGAACCGTCTGCTCGATTGTTTTCCATAAAAAAACTACCTTCTAGCTTTAACTGTGGCGGGAGCTCCCCGGTACGCAATCCACAGCACCGTACTACAATGATGTGGTTTATCAGATTACATTTATTTTTGTTATGTCTTTTAAAATATAAAAATAAGTATAAAATAATTAAAATCCATGAACTGGCTGCCTTGTAAGTTTGATGAAATATCGATTGTGGGATGATAGACGAATAACCATAAATTCTAATTATAACTCTAACATAATTTCTTATCAACCTCCGGTGAAATTAACAAATATAATAGATGATTGGCAAGATTTATGCAGACAACCATTAAATTGCCTTCGAACTAGATTTTTTCAAAACCAGAATTATGACTAATGCTTTTAGAAGGATCCATCAAAATGAACAACATTATTTTATAATACCTACAGGAATACGCATGATTATGTAAACATATATTTTTAATAAATCCAGACACATAGGCGAAGTAAAAAGGCGAACAAACTTAACATGGGTTTTTTTTTTAATTGGAAAGGAATTAATTCTGGAGTTACAAAGAAGTACTGAAGTCGAATCTTCCAATTAATGTACTGAAAAAAAGCGTAAGAAACTACAAACACGGTATTTAAAATATTGGAAGTAAAGCTTAATTGGAAATGGATTGGACATGTGGTGCGTATGGACAAAACTAAATGTATAAAAAAGTAACCACGTAAAGACGGACTATCAAATAATAGAAATAAAACCGGGAAAAAATGTTTAAACGAAATAAATAGACTAGATAACAAAGACTGGACCTTTGCGTTAAAAGACATGCATGGGGAGATTTGAATTTCTTGAATAAATAACAATGATATTGCGTTTAAAATAATGACAAGCGTTTAAATTGGGTATTATAAAGCATGACATTAAATAACCCTTAATTAATTTAGTTACATAAATTTATTTTGTACAATTTTTAAAAACTGGTTATTATAAATATGTACAGAAATATCAATATTTACTACGACAACATTAATGTACATAAAAACACATTATATGAATTATTTACCGTTGTATGACGATAATCATTATCTTTTTGTATTTTATTTGAAGATTGTACCATTTGCTTTCACAAACTACCTCACTCATGGTTAAACTCTGAAAAGATAAAGATGAGTATGCATGAATAATGGATTCTAAAGGGAGTAAAACACATTTATACCATCTAAAAAATTAAGTTTAATTAGTTATCTGAAACGTTTTACTGATAACTTGTTATGGAACAAAGCTCATATTATACAGGGTTGCAATATACATCATTTTTATTTTATTTCCAGTAATGCTTTCGTACAATTGATTAATGTAACGGTTTTTCAATGTGTATGATACATTTTAGAGAATTAAATTAATTATAAATATAGGGAAGACAATTAACTTACCGAATCTGAGAGGACCTGACCATAGTAACAAGAAAAATATAATATAATAACCACCACGAATGAAGCACCAATATTTTTTAAATCTTCAAGCTCACCATTTACCTTACAGAAGAAATAAATATACTTTTTTCTATTTTAATAATGTTTTTGTATAAGAATCGTAATACATCCACAAGCGGAAAGACAGAAGAAAGAAATTGTCCCAGATGTTTTATTCTGTGGAAGAAACGAATATTAGTATGTTTTTAATTCCAACATTGTTAGCTTTGGATACCATAACTATATATCATAAAAATAATATGATGTGTTAAGCTTATGCCATAAGTTCTTATCCATTACTATTATTATGCGTGATGGTAATTTAGAATTCGGTTTCTTTTATTTATACACAAAAATGAAATATGTGAATGTTATATGAAATAAAATGGCACATAGAACTGTATGTATTGGTTTTGTTTAATAATTGAATGTATTTCTAATGGGTTATATTGTAATGGACATAATGTAAAACTAATAGCTTACGGCACTTTTACTCTTTATTTTTACTGCGAATAATGTTATTACCGTTGTAAATTATTTTAAACAGGGATTCCATCACACATCACATGAAAATGTATGCGCTGATACATATACTTTTATTTATTAACGTTCATTGAAAGAATCATGTCATGATTGATTTTCTAACTGGTTTTATTGATGACGGTATCAGAGTTAAAAGTTTAAGCGTATTAAGAAAAAAAAGTAAATGATAAATTAA
>JAOCPS010810817.1:0-10138 GCA_025505425.1 Graphium colonna
ACGGGATTGCTTAATATCAGGTGAACCGTCTGCTCGTTTGTCATCCTTTCCATAAAAATAAAATATATATACAACTAAAACGCGTTCTAGTAGTGATGATATAACGTATGTTTTTTTTTTTTATAGATATCCTCACTAGCTTAATTCTTTTAAAAGTTTTCTCAATGAATTTGTTATCCGCAATTGTACTTTGCATAAAAAAATATATTTTTATCCCGATATTTGTATACAGTCATATGCTCTTTCTTTTCTCCATTCTTAACACAGACATACTGATACTCAAATAGTGTATTTTTTGAAGCAGATGCATTTTGTCGCCGTCATTTCGCCCCCAAAGCGGGGGGAAAGAGCTCGATATCGCGCTAACGTATTCCCCGGAGGCGAATGTGGGATATTGTCATATGCGACATCGTCCTCACTTTTATTTCCTCCATTCCGGGAACGGAATATCGATATTCGGTATACGTCATTGAAATGTCAATATCGATATTATCTCATGTCGAATGTCGCGGAATTTTATTGAGGATATTTATGACATATTTTTTTGCCATTTCAGAGAAGAATATCGATATTCGCGATCTCTACATCACTACATCTACAATTACATCACTAGCACCATTCCGTGTACCGATTTCGATATCTGATATTTACGGTAAATGTCACTACTCACGTAGAGTGTTTGGAAATTTATATTAAGGATACATTTGATGTTTTTTCACATACTTGTTTTAGGATTTTTTATCGATTACTGGAGTGTATCAGTCTATGTGTGACTGTTACTTTTAGTGACAATTTCTTCGATAGAACAATTTGATTTTAATGTCGATTAAAATAGTTCGATTATAACCATTGATAAAAATTAATTATTGATTTATGTATATGTATCTTTGCATACATGTATGCATAAGTATGTATTTGTTTATTAAATAATATGCCCGTTCATTTAAGCCATAAGTACTCTTTTTCCCTTTTTTATATGTTCACGTTTTTTATTAATTAGCTCTAATACTGCACCTACCAGATAAATCTCACCACACCATAGGTTGAGTGGTAGAAAATGCTTATATGTATTAAGTCCGCCTTACGTGTCCTAATTTTAAGGATAAGCAATAAAAGTTAAATAAAAAAAATATTTTTCTGTAACAGATATATAAAAAGCTTTCATTTTACTAAATAACGTTTGCCATTCCGTTTGTTGTACGAAACCGTCGGCATGTTATCAAATCATACAAGTTAAGTTCCGCCATGTCCCAGAGATGATCAGATCATGAAGTCGAAAGACAACCACAGAAATAACGTAACGACGAACTACTACTATCAGTTCCTTGAGGTTTCATTCGCGTAAATTTACCATGTTTTTGCAACATTTTTCATTAATGCTTCGCTCCTATTGGTCATAGAGTTATGTTGAGTTTTGGTGAGCACTAAAAGATTTGAATTCGGTCTAGTAGTTCTTGAGATTATCGCGTTCATCTAACCAAATAAACCCTTCAGCTTTGTAATATTAGTATAGTTGCAAGTGCATGGACTTAGATTAAATCCAGAAAGAAACGTCATCCGATGATAAATATTTTTTTTACTATTTTAACCGACCTAAAAATGAGGAGGATATATGTCCGACTGGTTTTTATATTTATATATGTGAACCGATTTTAAAAATTCTTTTTTTGTTTCAAATGATATAGTTAAGAGATGGTCCGTATAATTTGCATAAAAATCTGATCAATATTTTCCTCTCCAAATTGTAAAAACTGTATTACGAAACTTCCACATCCACAGCGTTTGAAGTCAGTTTCGAAATTTAATATAAAAATGATTTCTGCAAATTATATTATTTGCATGTCTTGAGAACATTACAATTCATTCCTAAAAAAAAAAACTACCAATCTTCGCACAATAGTTCTTTTGAACTTTGAAATACAAAAGTAATTTCGTGAACTGTTCGTATGTTAATCAAACTTGAGACGATTATTCAATTACGTTACGAGGTGAATGTTTGTTTGTAACTTTCTTTATATATATATATACACAAGAGGTTTATCGCAGTTAATAGCCGCTGTATCGCCCGGGAGTCGATTAAGGAAACGCGCGGACCCCTAATGAGGCCCAAGGGGGCAGTTAGGTCGTATTGTTTACGATATCGAGGCCCCGTTGCGAGGGAAACTACCGCAGGTCGCGGGTTCAGTCCTGGAGGGGGCAAATCACATTAAACGTCGATCACGTGATTGAAATCATTGCACATTACGCACCTTCATCAAATATTAAAGAATATTGACTTTAAGCCTGGTAACATATTATTTTTATTTTCTAAAAGAAAGGAAATGCATTTTTTTCGCAACGAGCATACGCTTTCCCTAATGTTCCGTAGACTATGAACACCTAAAATATCGGTCGAGAGGTACATTGAAAATCGAAACTAATATTATAAACCTAGAAAGTTCCTTTGTATATTTGATTGGTTGAACGCGCTAATCTCAGATACTACAGGTCCGAATTGAAAAAAATTATTTCAGTGTTAGATAATCCATTTATCGAGAAAGGCTTTATATAGTCTTGAATAAAAAAGGGTTAAATCCATACAATTCGGAACAGAAAGAAAGGGTTGAGAGATAAGATGTAAAAGTAGCCATCTGGTAGCTTCATCAGCTTTCAGCTCATTACATTTTCTTATTAAAGATCTTGTTCGAGTAATCAATCCTTATTGTCCTAACTAGGTTATGAATACCTCTTATAAAGGAGTAATTTAATACCTGCACATCAGCGAAGGCATATCAAAGACCTAAACGGTAATTAAATTGTCTTCATATAGGCTATCTACATTCCAAAGAGAAAAAAAGTAACAACGAAGTCGGACGGAAAACTACATAGTACATAATAAGGACTTCCCTAAGCCACTGTAAGGTGAAATAATAATGAACTACAACATAACCAGGGGAAAGAACCATAAACACACACGCAAACACGAATGCACACATCTCTCCTGGCAATTTCATCCCGAGTATAGATATCCCCATCTTCGTCCCATACGGCGCCCATGGGAATTCCTTATGACGTCATCACACGCATATCCCATCAAAGAGAGAGGATTGGGGACCGGTGAGAAGAGAGAAGGGTCAACATAGCACTAGCAAAACATTCGTTCCCTATAATGCACTATACTTTAAACATAAAAAGCGATCCCGTAGTCATTCGAGTGTGTTTATACGCGCTGAGTTAAATACTGCCGTAGGCCCCTAAATCAATAAAGCAAACTATCGCTTTAGAAAACTGAATCCAAATATCACAAAATTAAGGTTGAGATTTGAACGACATCCTTTCGCAGTTAATGTCTTAGTGAGATTAGATCAAGAGAGCCATCAATGTAAATTGTAGCTTATCACTAGCTCTGTAAGCTGTAAAGTCCTTTGGAGTAGCGTAGACTTGAGGTAGGGTGCGCTCGCTTTGAGATGCTTTGTTTGACAATTAAACTGAGAGCCCTCTCTACCATGGCGTTATGACCGCCTGGTACATGGGGCGGGAAGGTGCATTGATGGGACACGAACAAACATACAAATGGATTTGATATAAATTATTATATAAATATTATTTTGTTATTGGTGTATGTTCGTTTGTCGACGACTTTAATCTGTAAAAATATCAATACAGCATATATTGCTATATGAGTTCTCCTCTTAACCAAATAACGGTCATGGCGGTTAGTTTACTCATAGATCAGCCAACTTCGCAGGAAATATTATAGTGCACAAGAGTACGCGTAAACACAGATGCACTCTGTTCCTTTACTTTCATAGCCATGAATTATCTTTCTTTTTGAGCAATTGGGTGATAAGCGGACATTCCCCTAATTCAACCAAGTAACAACAACATAAAGTTATTTTTCCCCCGCAGGATTCAATCCCACTATTTACGGTTTTCAATGCATGGGCGCATACCTCTAGGCTGCGGAGGCGGTTGTCGCTATTTATTGATTGTTCTTTCTATTAATATAATTTAAAAAAAAAACATAAAATGCGAACCGGAATCAGGCTTCAAGGGTTCCGCACATATCCCATTTTCTCTGATTTAATTTAAAATTCACAATTTTAAGATTGTATCCTTTACTTGTGTCATAAAGACTTGGATTCGTGCTTAAAATTTTGTTTCGACTACGAGAGTTAAAATATGTGATGCCTAAACGGCTGTATCTTGTGACTGCATTAACTTATAAAGTAGAATTTTTCACAGCTTTAAGAGTCTGTCTGAATATCGCATTCCCGACAATGAGCTCCTCATGTTTTCTGAAGAACGGAATACAAATATTGTATGAATAGATTTTATTATGAATACTTTCCAGACGCAAGTATACTAGTAAACATACAAACTATCATACGTCTAATTATATTAATACCTATATGCGACGAGAGTATTACTTGTGTAGTTTATTTTTTTTTAATAGAGAGGAAGGCAAAGGAGTAAGCGGCTCAGCTAATGGTAAGCGATCACCGCCGCCCTTGGACTGCCGCAACACCAGAGGAGTTACAAGAGAAGAAGTTGCTAACCTTGGAGATAAGAGAACGCTCTTTTTTAAAAGATCCCTAAGTCGTATCGGTCCGGAAATATCGCTGGCGACAGTTTATTCTACAAAGGTATCGTGAGTAAGAGAAAATGACGACGAAATCAATCTTTTCTTTTCTTGAATTTTTAACAGACTTCAGAAAAGTTCTCAATTCGGATGTTTTTGTGTTTTATATATGTTTGCCAGAATCTCTGTCATTAATGAACCGATTTTAAAAAACTTTCTTTTTTGACTGTATTATTCTTAAATGATCCCACAAAATTTCATCGCAAATCGTTTCAGTAGATTGTTTTTTTTTAAATCAAAATAACAAAATTTAGAACAGTTCGCACGTGTCTCCCCTACTTATGAACTAATTTTAAAAATTCATTCATTATCTCATAGGGTCACTTGCAAAATGGTCCCACAATTTTTTTATAAAATCTGATCCGATATCAGTTGTAGTCGAAAGTACACTCTAAGACGTTTGAAGTCGGTTTTTGTAGTTATATGTGAAAATAAACTCATAACTATTTAGTGATATCCATTTAGAGTTCCCATCGTGATCAAAATTCGCCAAGCGAATTATTGCTTCCTTCAGAAAATGTCACATAGTTGTGTGACTAACGCCACTGGCGCCATACATTTCCGTTTGCGGTCACCGCCTAAACACTATATGTGTATACTATGTTAGTCTTTTGACCGCAACAGGGGCACGCAGTGTACCGAGTTACGTATCGAGATACAATCGAGTCAAGGTTGCATTTCACTTATCCAAATAAAGGTATTGCTAAAGCCGAGGCGGGGTGGCTCTGTGTCCAGCCACCAGCCAACCACCTAGTTTACTAGAGGTGAACGTCAGTTCAAATCCTGGTGCCAGCACCAGGATTTAGAAATTGGATAACCATAATTGATCATTTATTCGCTTTCGCATTTCTTATTGTAATTTTAAGTGCTGGTTCACCATGTTCTTAGGGGTGTAGGAAAAGATCACGAGGAAACTGCATATCTAATAAATAATATATCAGAGATATGTTTTTTATATAGTAAGGAAGACAAACGAGCAAACCGTTCACCTTATGGTAAGCTATCCCGTCAACCATAGACAGACATAATATCTGGAGAGTTGCGAGTGCGTTGTCAACTTATGAAATTGGAAATAATAGGTTTATCGGATAGGATGGGGTCGGGATTAAGGATTTGGAGGGGATAGGATTGGGAAAAGAAACGGGTAGACATGGCTATCCGGCATCCCCAAAGGTCGTGCATACTTCATCTTATGCCGGCTTTATAAAACGCTATATATAAAGTATTTATATGTAGATGAACAATTATCACCTCCATTAAACTTACGGCATGAGGGACTCGCATTTGAAGGTTTTGTTTTAAATATATAGACAAAACATAATCCAACACAAGTATATTAAAACAGCGTCCGTGATCACGTCGTATATCCAATAAAACGTCTAAAAGAAGACGTAATAAATCTGTACGACGCCTATTTTATCAGCTCTCAGACATTTGAAGTGTCAGGCAATATAAATAGAAAATACAAGGAATATAAATAGTTCAATTTGAACGCGAAGGAAAAAGGACATGGTAAAGGGAATCCTATCGATCAATCAATGAAGCGAATATCTGACATGTTACGTCTATTTTCGTAGACTCAAATAAAAAAATAGGTACTATTTAACCGCCTTCAAAAAAGGAGGATGGTTATCAATCTCAATGTTTAATTTTTTTATGTACGTTTGGGTATATACCCGTTATTTTTGAACCCATTTTCAAAATTCTTTTTTTTATCTTATAGAGTATTCTTCTGAAATAGTCCCATATTTTTTTTTACAAAAATCGGTTGATTATCTGATACCGTATCAGATAATAAAATATTATACTTCTATAATGACTAACAAACAAGCCTAAAACATTTCTGCAATGGCAGTTAAAAATCAGTTTATTAGTTTGTTTTTTCAATTAAAATAATGAAGAAGTCATGTTCCAAAAGTAAAAAACTTTAAGGCGTTTGAAGTGGGCTTTTGTAATTTTCTTTGAAAATAAACTATATGCTATATTTTGCCCGTTACATGATGTTATGCTCTACCGCCATACCCAGGTGGTAGAACATCACATCTATTCACAGCTGTTGCTGCATTTCTACGGCCGCACTCGCTCGCGGAAGTACCACCGCCCTTTATAAAGTCGGCATAAAATAGAGTATGCATGACTTTTGGGGTGGCCGGATGGCCATGTCTACCCTTTTCTTTTACCATTCGTTTCCTCTCTCGAAATCTTTTATCCCGACCCCACCCTATGCAATAAACCCATTCTATCCATAAGCCTCTATAAAGTCTCCGGATGTTGCGTGTGTCGATGGGCGACGCAACTTACCATCAGGTGAACCGTCAGCTCGTTTGTCTTCCTTTCCATTAAAAACAAAACCATAAATGACATGAAATTCCATACGTTCGGAATTAATGTAAACCTTCAAGTCATCCCCGGTAATTATTAGTGACAGCGTAGACTCGTCATCGGGCGCAGCGGAGGGACATAATTACAAGTTGCTCCTTAATGAGGTTCAGTAATTTGCAAGTCAGCGTACCCCGGGACCAGCTCGAATAATTAAACCGTTGCATGCACAAGTTGTAGCATGAACCTCGAAAGATAATTAAGTTACTGAAATTTCTATATTCATATTACAAAGCTGAAGAGTTTGTGTTTGTTTGAACGCGCTGATCTCAGTAATTACTGGTGCGAATTGAAAAATTCTTGTACTGTTGTAGAGTCAATTTATCGAGGAAGGTTTTAGGCTATATGGCAAATAGGAGCGGAGTTGCAAGGAAAAATGTTGAAATAAAGTGATTTTTAAGCTGGTGGAACCGCTGGGAGCAACTAGTGTCTTTATAAAAACGCAGGCCGTCATAATACTGTTTTTTTTATGAAAAAAGCCTTACATTTTTAATCACAAAACTTAGTAAAAAAAAAGTTTTTAGAAGTCAATCATTTATAACGTTTCATATTGTTCCAAAAGCCTTACCTAAATATCAGTAAAAGAATCGACTTACAACATAGCCCCGAGCATAGCTAGCAAATAAATAAAATGGTTTTTTTTTGGCAAAAATTGTAGCCTAAACGGTTTCACTGATGTAAGAAATACGGATATTCAAGTGATTTTTTTACAATCGATTTTTTTTAATGAAAAGGATGACAAACGTGCAGACGGTTCACCTGATGGTAAGTGATCCCGTCGTCCATGGACACAAGCAATATCCGGAGAGTTGCGAGTGCGTTGTCAACCTGGGAAATTAGATACAATGGGTTTATTGTATAGGATGGGCTGGGATTAAGGATTTGGAGGGGATAGGAGTGGAAAAGAAAAGGGTAGACACGGCCATTCGGCATCACCAAAAGACATGCATACTTAATTTTATGCCGACTTTATAAAGGGTGGTGGTCCTTCCCCGGACGAGCGTGGCCGTAAAAGCGCAGCAAAAGCTGTGAAAGTATGTTATGCTCTACCACCTTTAGAATTACTTGACATCAAATATAACTCTGCTCCTGTAATGTTTTCAGAACAACGACAAACATTTTTCGTAAAGTTTAAGTTTAACAATGAATTTTACGCACAAAAGGTTAGCATAACTGTAAATATTATCTAAATAATTTAAACTTTAACAAACGGCTACACGAAACCGTAAATCGGCACGTAGCACTCGAGCTACGACCTCTACGTGATAACGAAATCAAAAAATTCAGTCAGTACCATTTATCGTTCGCTTCGAAGAACATTGAGAGGCAGCTCGATAATAAAAATAATAATAATTCGAGTTTTCGGTGAAACAAATTAAGCTAAAACAAGCACGTTCCAACAATAAACGAAAAATAACTAATCTGTTATTTTGCGTTCGTTCGTAAACGAAATTCTCGTATTTATTTTGCGTGGATCTCAGCTACGGGTGGGATTTCGTAAATAAGTTTAAACAGTTATTTTATTGGAAACTTCTGCATTTTTCTTCAGGAAGGAAAACAGAAAAAAAAACAAACAAACGCGAACAAGTCCCATTGGTCAGACTTCCGGACGGAATCCTAAAAACTCGCAGGACGACTTTTTTAAAATCACATAATAAAACATCCAAGAGCGTGTCGGGCACGCACTTGAAAGGGTTCCGTAGCCGTGAAAAAAAAGTATTGTTACATAATTTTAAAAACCACCTTTTGGAACTCCTTTCACCAATTTTCAATCGAGTCAAACGCAAACTCAAACGGCGGAGTACGAGCCCGGACGGATAGACATGACATTGTTTTTCCAAGTGTCAAGGATTGTTGTCATATTTTGGGTTCCTAGTGGAATACGGAACCCTAAAAACAAAACCGCAAATACGATATCTCCACTACCAAAGCTATCAGATCACTGAGACAATAAACTCCTTAATTAATAGTTTCCCCTAGGCACCTATTGGTTTGTGATCTCTTAAAATTATAAATCGATTAATTCTGTTTCTAAAAGAGACTTTTTGAGATCATAGACATTAATATCAATCTTCATTACTTCTGTGAAAGCTTTAACATTGTCTGTGTAGATTTTACGCTTATTTCGTTAAAATATTCCCTCACGTTCCTTGAAAAACACTCATTGTGCAAGGGATTACTGTTTCGGCATTTTGTTATCTTCGTATTTGGGATAACGTCGCGCGTGCACCCGAGGAAGGAGCGCCAACAATTCCCCACATTGTATATATCTGACGGGCTTGTCACAATGAGCCCGTCATTGTGCGCCCTTATTGCATTGTCGACGGAACCCGGGGACCTCACAATATTCAAGGGATCCGCGCCACAGAGCGGCAAAAGAAATCCCACGCATACTCAACGAGCGCGGCGGTATGCATTATTCTTTTCCTTGAGACAGAATGTAAATGGACGTTCTGAATGTAACTTTGTGTTATTGGAACGAAGTTCCTTATGACGTCGCGGTGAGGTACTCTAGCCGGCAAAAAAAGTCCGTAACGTAAGATTTATCGTATCTATAGTCTATGTATGAAGGGTAAAATGTATAGTTTACGGGAAATGACTATTTATTTATTTATATATTTCAATATTTATTAATTAATTTATTTATTGATTGATTCACGTCTTCTTATATTTTATTTATTATTGCAGTTTGCTAACGGTCGGACGGACCATCGAATGGCTACGGAACCCTTTCATATGCGTGCCTGACACGCTCTTGGCCGGCTTTTTTCTAAATATTACACGATAGTTGGCTGGTTTTCTTGAATTTAATATGTTGGAGCATTTGACCTTTCCAGATAATCACCAATTTTGAGTAAACGAAATAATATTCCAATATTATTTATACAGGTTGAGTGGTGAGTCACCATTAATATTCGAAGATATTATATGTGGGTATCATATTTAAAGAATAAATGTAATAATAAAAGCAAATACTAATTGACCACTGAGTAAATTTAACCGAAAATCGAGTATTTATTTAAGAAAGCAATGGGCGTCCTAGCGCACACGGCGCGCGCGGATTATATTTCGAGTCAATGAACTGCGTCAGCTGGCCATTTCGTCGCTGCCGGCACCGTATCCGTGCTTCATGACTGA
>JAOCPS010810928.1:0-10137 GCA_025505425.1 Graphium colonna
ATGGTCTCTTTGTTTTCCCATTCTTATTTTAAGGATTTGGAATTTGGAGGGGCCAAATCCTTAATCCCGACCCACCCTGTCCAGTAAACCTATTATATCCAATTTCCCAGGTTGACAACGAAAAACTGTACTATAGTAAAGGAGTTGCTAGCAATTGTAAAGGCAACTAACTATTTCAGACCATATTTATTTGGTCGTAAGTTTAAATCATTATAGATCATAAGTCACTGCAATGGGTAACGAACTTAAAAGACCCCGATTCGCGACTCACCAGATGGTAGTTAAAGCTCTGTGTATATGATTTTACGGTCATCTATAAACAAGGAAAAAGTAATTCTTATGCGGATACTTTTTTCAGAATAGAGTTACACAATGACAAAATAAAAAGAAAGAAAAATTACACATGTCTTTCGCAGTTAATATATTAGAAGATATGAGAAAAGAAATACAAGATAATTCTAGAATTATCTCTGCCATTAGAAATAGTGAATCTTCCTCAAGAACTCCCACAGTACATACTGATAGTGAAAATCCCATCTTGGAAGTGGACAATCCCTTAAACCAATTCACAAGGCAGGTTTATCTTATTCAGCTAACGACATAAAAAGAAAGCCTGTAATTATTAAAATGTTTAAGACTTACACGCGAATTTCAATAAAGGTTTCCGAATCTTATCTTATAAGGTTATCAAATAATTTAGAAAAACATGTTATAAACACCATTAAAGAGTACGCAAGTCCTAATCTCAAACTGGTTTACTAATCAATCCTCAACTAAACACTTCCTAAACCCAAGAAATAATTTGACTAACAATCCTAAGGTGGCGTTGGGTTTCTGGTTAATAAGTCCCTATCTAACAACTTTGTGGAAATATCCAGTGTGTCGAACAGGGTGGCGTACCTCATCATCAAGCTCACTTCGAGGTATAGCCTCAAGATGATGCAAGTGTACGCACTAACCTCGGGAGATGAGGTAGATATGTTCGATGACATATAGAGGGATCAGGATTGATTTCCACTCCACTACCAAGACCCATTTCAGCGTTTTCATGGGTGACTTTAACGCTAAAGTGGGAGTACAAAATTGCAGTGAATCGGTAGTAGGATCCCATGGATATGGAAGCAGAAATCATAGGGAAAAATGCTCGTCAATATTCTAGAACGGGAGTGGCTCTACTTGATGAACTCAGTCTTCAAGAAGCAACTCCAAATGAAGTGGACGTGGCAAAACTCCGACACTATGAAAAAAAATGAGATTGATTTCATCATGGCGGACAAAACGCACATATTCATAGACATCTCCGTGATCAATAGGTTCAATATAGGTAGCTATCACCGACTCCTCCGAGGCTCTCTGAATATCGACTTCAGAGCTGAAGTCTAAGGGCCAGGCTCCGACCAACTTTGTTTCAAACTATAATGGGATCTGAAGCGTTCCAGTCAAATCTGGAGAACCGATTGGCTGCCATGGAAATCACAACTTTTCATGTTACTCATAACCTTGAAATTGTGGTTCGAATCCTCACGGAAGAAGATACGAGATTTTGTGAAATGCAGCGTAAAAGCAGGAAGTCGAAGTTTTTGGAAGAGGCTTTAGGGCTAATGAAGACACGACGCGAAAACCCAGTCATCACTTCGTCAAAAAAACAATTTCTAAATCGAGAGAAAAGCAAGCACGTGCAACACGATCTCCATTGCTCTAATACCCTCTCGATTAAGAGAGCGATCGAGTAAAACCGGGGTTTAAAAGTGTTCTTACAATCTCTTGGATGGAGCCAACTGACGAAGTTGACCATAGCGAGTGGGGAAATCTTTGCTTAGAAGCTGGCAGTCCTTTCTGAAATAGAAAACTTCTATGGCCGGCCATACGCTTCATATGCATCTCGACCTGACCCCGGAACCCCCACTTTTATACGCCACTACACCGAAGACCTGCCAGAAGTCAGCATTGACGAAATCGAGATCGCTCTTGGGCAGCTTAAAAATGAAATAGACCCTGGAGAGGATGGCGTTACAACAGAGCTGCCAAAAGCAGGAAGCTTCCCCGTACTCAGAGAGCTCCAAAAGCTTTTGTCCTAAATGCTATTCTTGCGTATAACGCAAGTGCACGTCTATTGGAGTTATACTCGAACATTACGATTCTCGTGACCTTTTGATATAGAAGTTTCATCATCAAAATGAAAAAATACCTACAATTCTATACATGAGCGTATATACTCGAGTGAGAAAATATCTAGGTTGATTTGGAGTCGCTTAAAAGATAGTTTATTGTTTTGAATGGTAATACAGTTGGCTTTAGTAGTATCTATAATCAGTACTATTTTGATAGACTCCGTTTGCTTTAATTAAATAGACTCCATTTTCTTTTGACCTTGGTGGCAGCGCAGCGATGTAGAACTGTGTCTTAAATTTAGACTAAGGTTATGTTTGATGCTATGGGCTTGATAGTTGAAGCCTTTTAGATTTGTTACATTGTGCTCAAGTTTTGTTGCATGTTGTAAGTACGAAAAAGCTGCACACTCTGTTTTAATTTTAATCGTCCCTCAATTAATAGTAATTGTGTTCTTATATCAGTGTAAATTAATTGTTAAGGAGAAAACTAAGCTTTGTTGCAAAAATTTAGGTAAACAGTTTTATTTTAAGTGAATAATTACAAAAACAATTTCGATTCTATGAAAATAAACGGTATTCAAAACAAGTTTAAGTAGTTTTTGATAAACTGTACGGCACTGTTTTTTGGAAACTGTACATTTTGGTAGCCAGGTTTGCTACCAATTTAAAATCATGAAATTTGCACCTGCGCAGGAAAAACAAGTCTCCAACAAAAATACGTATAGAATTTGACAACATAGAGCAAAGCTATGCCAACACAACAGTTTTATAAATACGTAAATAAGCAAAAAACTTAAATCAATGTTCATATACAAAGGCATACATATTCATACCAAACAAAACGAACTAAAAGAAATTATAATCAGCCTAAATCCAATAATAAAAACTTACTTCATATCCACGAATGATATAGAATTTAAATTTGTTTAAAATAACAGAAATAATAACTTTTATAACCGTCTTCATTATTACCCTAATAGTATGGAGAACAATATAAGACCACATGCGGAAGAACGTACCTTCAATTCGGTCACACGAAAAAGCACTGAATTGAGGAAAAAGAAATGTGTTCCCACTTCGCGTCTATAATCATCCATACAAAAATTGTCCGCTAAAAAGAAACAAAAATGACACAACAAACCAGTGTTAAAATTATGTTTTAAAAGTATGGTTTACGACACTTCTCTTATACTTGTTATGATTCATAAGCACTTTTTATGTGAATTAAGTAATTTATTAATATCTATTAAGCCACGTTTGTTGTCAGCCAATTAAGCCATATTTTTTATTTTGTTACTTTTTTAGTTCAGTTAATGGTGAATTTTACAAATATTATATAAAAATATATTTTATAAATTTAATATAGCTCCTATTTTCTTTTATAAATGATTCGACGTTATGTCATGCAAAAACATTGAGAATTACTGAACAATACTTTGATTCTTATTAAAATGTTGAGGGCTTTATTGCCGCAATGAGTATGCTTCAATATTTCCTTAATTTGGACAATATTTTGTTTTAGAATGTCATTTATTTTCTAAAAAGGTTATATAAATTCAAATTAAATTAATTTTGTAAAAAGAATAAAATTCTGACAAAATCATACATAATTAATTAACAATATTCACATATAATAGATGTAAGAAAAAGTAGCAATAACTTCAATTTGAACTTTTTTTTTAAAAAAAACTAGACATTATATAAGTTAGACGGTAAAAGAAAGAGAACGCAAATGAATCGATGCCCTGGAAATGTGGTGCTGGCGAAGAATGTTGCGGATATCGTGGAATCAATGCCGCATTGATATTTCCATCCTCTAGGAGCTCAAAATCGCGGAAAGACTCTCGGCAATATTTCACTTTCGAGTCCTATGTTATTTAGGCCACGTTATGCGTAAGAAGGATGAAGATATGAAGAAACTTGTTTTCCGGGTAGAGTTAATGGCACAAGATGCAGAGGGCGTTCGGCTTTGCGATGGACGGACCAAGTCCTTAACAAAGTTATCCCTAAATTTGTGCGTTAGGAATGCCTCAATGAGACAGAGATGGCGGGAAACAGTTAAGTTAAGAAGGCCGTACAATGACCACCATAATCACGACTACTCTGTCAAGAATATACGACTAAGAATAAGAATAAGATTGTATAAATTATGTTTGCAGTAACGTTAAACATTTTTTGTCGTTAAATGTCGTTGACCTTACGCATCATCTGTAACGTAAGTTTGTATGTCGTCTAATGTAAATACTGCAATTCTACAAGGCTGCGTGCTATCTCCCACACTTTTCTGCATTTTATATGCAGAAAAGTGTGTGCATTTTATATGACTAGTTTCGCATCAAAGAGGGAACTATTAACACTTTGTATGCTAACCGAGAGAATAGTTCTCATGGACTATGTCGATGAGTACCAGAACGATTTCGATTCTGAAGTCGAAACTTAGCTTAGCAAAATCTCCATCTATCTAGGTTCATCCACGATCTAGGTTCAATAAATTTAGTTCAATTTAACCCAGAGAAGACACAATTTTGCGCGACCACCGCTAAAAAGAATATCTTTCTCATATCTCTTCCATTCTTGAATATCTCCCTCGTTTCCATATCCTCGATCAGAATTTTGCTTGGCATCCTCAGTAGAGCGAGGCAGTATTATTAGCTATCCCACCACATAAAGCTTAAGTTCACACACCAATGGAATAAGGTTCTCCTCTTTGAGTTGGGGCACCTCGCTACAAGCTCCTTCCATTTGACCGCAATTAGCAACGAGCAACTAGAATTGTTCACGACCAAGCTCTTTCCGGACCTTGAATTTGCGAAAGATAGTTGCGTCTCTTTGCTCCCTCTACTGTATTTACGGGTCAATACCTGTTGCTTAATTTTATTATCATACGACGGACGGACGGACAAACCACAAATAGTATCAGCTCACAACCCTACGATTCCGTCGTTATTTCTAACTACTAACGACTTCCCTGAAGAATGAAATGTCGTCTGTGGTATTTCCGAATCAATAAGTGTAAGATACCTTCAAGAAAAGAGCGTACTCTTATCTCAAAGCCCGCTCTTGTAACTCTTGTCTGTTGTTGCGGAAGACCATGGACGGCGGTGATCTCTTACCATCAGCAATCAGGTTCGCCCCTTGCTCATTTGCCTCCTCCATAAAAATTTAATTCTAACCGATCTGTAGTCCATTAGTTACAGGGAGAGATAGTGAGAGGGTGATAAAATAGTGCAATATATAAACAAATTAAAAGTCAAAACATTAGTACACTGAGACTAAAATCGAAGTTAAAGTTAAAGTTTGCTAAATGTTTTGCATAAATGCTTATGTACTCGTATTATGAATTTAAAATTACCCTTGTGTAAATATCGTTTTCAGAATTTCCGGCATTAATAACGGTTAAGTAATGTAAATGGATTATTCCCTTAAAAACAAATGTAATAAACAGATGGGTAAGCCCAAAGTCTTATAATAAATTTATTTTGTTATTACAATATTATGATTCAAATTCAGATTTGGTATTTTATAATATTATTTAACTCATATTACCGCATGTAACATCCTTTTACTTGTACGTTTCACACCTACGCCTTAGAATAGCATAATAAATAAATAAAATAAGTAGTACAGCGCAGCAAATTAATGCCGAAGAAAATTATGTATGCGTTTTTATTATTTTCAATCCTACTGGCAATGCATAGTTAAGGTTCGCACATATTATATCTGGCCGCAGGGGGTCAGGTCGCACCACAAAAATCCGCTCAAATCACTCATATACATTTTACATAAACTATCGTTCACTATGGGTCGCAGCGGCCCAGAGCTGTTCATAACGTACAGTTGCACGCAAATTCTGCCAGAACACTGTACTCAAATTTCGTCAACGCGCTGCGATCCGGCCCGTCACTAATGAGCCTGTTATGTAAGCATTTTGCGTTGCGTTGCAGCTCGCTCCGCTCTGCTGTGGCCCGTCATAATGTGCTTACTCCTATAAAAGAATAGTTCAACTATTGTAATACTTAGAACTTTGTTGATGAAAATAAATATACCTTTCGTCTATGAATAATGCAAAGCTAGATGCAATGCCATTCATTGCATCTAGTTTTATATTATTCAAAGACGAAAGGTATTACCTTTTTAATATTATGAAGAACCAATGAAAGTACAACTATATACTACATATATAATTTTTGATAATTTAAAATTGTATATTATATTAATGCTACAAACGAAAAAGTTACAAGTTGTTTAACACATATGGTGGCATAAGTTTTCCTAAAAGTCTACCTGACCTTCTTGTGTAGCAAGTACGCAAATATATGAGAACACTCCTATAATAGAAATTGAATTTATTTAATATGAAGCATTTCACTTACATATATGAGAAAGCTTTTGACCTGCTGCTATTGTTGATTTTGCTCTCATAGCATAACACTCTGTACCCACGTTTACTAATTCAAAAATATTATAAAAACTGAAAAAATCATATAGATATATTTATGACGTGTAGAGAGAACGGATTTTAGTTAAAAAAGTAGTCAATTAAACTTATCAAATGTTTTGCAAATTTAATAACTTGATTTCATTTTTAGAACGATTTATTTGCAATTGTAATAAGCACAAAGCATAGTTACATACAAATAACCAAATTAAATGTTATGATTATGTTGCTATTTAGTATTAAACACACAAGAAGGAAACTGGAGAGTAAAAAAAAAATTAATATACTTTTGTACAGGATCGGCAGAAACATGGTCCACGACACACGCAGGAGGAACAAAACATTACATTAAATTTTAGTGTTATTTCTTCCTGTATCTGTAAATTGTCACACAAAAATATATTCTGAACGTAATAAATTAAATGTTTTATTTATTTGGTATTGTTCAATTTATTTGTTTTCCTATGTCGACTGTAACGTGGGATTTCGTTAAACCCTCACTAGATCAGTTATTAGTTTAATATAACGAGCATAAAGCTCAATCTACCTGACGCTATTTTTTAATTGGCAATTAAAATGGGTGCATGTGTCGCTACTCCTCTTTCAGTAGGTGGAGATAATGCCGTCTTTAAAGCTCCTTTTACTTTTGTATCACTATTTAGTTGTGGCCAAAGTCAACTACACATTTATGGTTACCTATCCAGGAATACCTGTCAAAAGATTGACAGCAAGAATAAACAAGAATAAATTAAAAAAAAGATGGACTAAGTTTCAGTGAGATTAGTAATAATAGAAACATATACTACTATAGCATCTTGACTGATTAAGATTAATCTCTACTTAGAAAATTGTTTTATCCATTTTTTTTATTTTTTTATAGAGTAGGAGGTAAACGAGCAAGCGGCTCACCAGATGGTAAGTGAACGACACCGCCCATAGTCTCCCGCAACACCGGACGGGTTACAAGAGCGTTCCCGTCCTTTAAGGTATATATGAGAATATGCTCTTTTTGAGAAGGTCCCTAAATCGTATCGGTCCGGAAATACCGCTGGCGACAATTGGTTCCACAAAGGGTGTCGTGCGTGGCAGAAAATAACGACGAACACGCACTGTGGTGGACTGCCAATCATCAAGGTGGTATTGATGGTATTTGGTCGATTATCGCGTTGTACGATTAGCGAATTGTGCAGCTGGTTTTAATTCAAACAATTCCTCTGAACACTCCCCGTGGTAAATGCGGTATAGTATGCTTAGAAATGCTACATCTCTTCGCAGGGCCAAAGAATCAAGCCGATTGGAGAAAGCCGAATCGTTGACTATACGAGTAGCTCGACGATGAATGCGGTCAAATGGAAAAAGCTGGTAGAGGGCTACTCCAGCCCAGAGGTGAGAGCAGTATTCCATGAGCGGCCGTACCTGCGCTTTGTATAACTTCAAGCGGTCTGACGGTGGTATACTGCCTCGCTCTGCTGAGGACGCCAAGCTTTTTAAAAGCCAATTTGGCTTTACCTTCCAAGTGATAGCGGAACTGAACCTCACTCGATATTTCGAAGCCAAGAATTCCGATTGCCACTGTGGCAACCAGGGTAGTGTTTTGGAAAGAGGAGATAAGACAAAGGGTTTTTTTTAACGGTGAACGCGCAAAGTTGTGTCTTCTGTGGGTTAAACTGGACTAAATTTAGTCGACCCCAATCCGAGATTTTGGCAAGCAAAGTCTGGATTTTTCACAAATTTGTTCCGGCACTCGTTGACGTGGTCCTTGAATATTTGCCCGGCTGGTTTACAAGGTGAGGGACACCAGCGTTTACAGACTTGGTGTCGGAGCATGCACCTTGATACTTTGGTTATCCATTCGCACAATTTCTCAGGGAGTCCGTAAGATGTGATCTTGGAATGGAGTGCTTTGTGCCATGCCCGATCAAAGTCCTTTGCTACATTGAAACTATCTGCCAACGCCTTGCTCTCAATTGCTTCTGTCCATCGATGGGTCAGGTAGACAAGTAGATCACCAGCTGATCGACTTTTACGAAAACCGTATTGTCGGTCATTGATCAGCATGTGACCTTCAAGATATTTCAGGAGTTGGGTGTTGATAATAGACTACATTATTTTTAAGAACAAGGAGGTAATGGCAATCGGCCTGTAGTTAGACGGATCTGAGCGATCGCCTTTCTTTGGGATCGGGTGCATTAAAGCTGTTTTTCAAGATGACGGAACCACACCTAAAGATTAGGAGTGCCGAAAAAAACGCGTTAAAACCGGCGTCAACTCTGGAGTGTATGTCCTCAGCACATTAGCAGGAATTCCATCTGGCCAACTCGACTTATGGACATCAACGGAGAAAAGCGCTTTACGCACTGCACTGAGAAACGTATTTCTGGCATCGAGTGTTCACACCGCGGGATGGTCGGCGGTGTGTTCCCCCCATCAACCAAAGTCGAGTTTGACGCAAAAAGAGTGCAAAGGAGATCGGCTTTCTCTTTTGCGGTATGGGGCAGTGAGTCATCCCCGCTGTGCATGGGTAGTAAAGATGGCGTACAGAAGTTCCCTTGGACTGATTTGGCAAAACGCGCGTCTCTCGCCAATTCTGCCATTGTTTTCCGACTTTACTGTGGCCAGGGTGCTTTTGAGGATCTGGAGGCAAAATTATACTTCTTTTTTAACGTACTGGTATTTACATCACAAGACGCCGCCGCCATGGCTCAGGCTCGATAGCATTCTTGCTTACTGCGAGAAGCTATCTTGCAGGGGCAACTGAACCATGGTCTTGACTTACCGCCGATGGGGCGACAGAGAATGGAATATAAAGTTCCATACCCTGAAGCACCACATCGGCAATGGAATCCAACGGAGATCTTGTAATTATCCGGGTGAGTGGTCAGCAGAAGGTCCAATAGGAAAGGCATATGATCCAACACGTCTGGGATTCGCGTTGGTGATGTGACCTCAGATGTGACGTCAGATCATATGCCACGGCAAATTCGTGAACAGATCTCCCCGCGTGATCGGTGGTGCGTGATCCAAGCCATTCGGCGTGATGGGCGTTAAAATTGCCAAGAATCACGATTTCTGCGGAGGGGCTCTGCTGAAGCATGGAATCTGTTGTTGTAGCCATCAATTTCGGTATCACCACTATAAGACCAATACAGGCACGCATAGATGCGAGGATGGTCGTCGCAGTCAACTTGTAGTCATACAGTGGACAGGTCTCTATCTTCAAAACTGCTGAGACGTTGAGAACAGATATCCTCTCTGACGTACACACACACTCCTTCGCGGGGCAAAAATGTATGTTCCAATTTGAACCCCGGGTAACCGAGATAGGAGGTGTCTTCCAGAGAGGATATTTGAGTTTTAGTCAGAAAGACCAAGGCCGGCTTTGCCGTTTCAAGGTGGTAGTGGGTGGCATTAAGGTTGGAATGTGAACCCCTGATGTTGCAGAAGTTCACAGCTAGGGTGGAAGGGGGTGCCGAAGTATTCTTGTGACTACGTGGGACTACCTGAGCACCCACGCTCAGGCTGTACGCTCACTGACCGTGGATGCCCAGTGGGGGATTCTTCAGAATTTCTGGTACCCCCCTGGGGTAA
>JAOCPS010811039.1:0-10136 GCA_025505425.1 Graphium colonna
GGTGGTACTTCTCCGGACGAGCGTGGCCGTAAAAGTGCAGCAAAAGCTGTGAAAGGATGTTATGCTCTACCACCTCTCTCTAAACATCTCTCGCTTTAATATAAGACAAATTATTATGAAATAAAACAAATGTTTAAAAATACTCAACACTTTTCACCTTTTAAAATTAAACTACTTTACGGATTTTATCGCGGCTTATTTTTAAATTTTATCACCCGACGTTTCGAACGCTTTACAGCGTTCATGATCATGGGTAAAACTGAGATGTTTGATCCTGGTTTCAATTGTTAATTCTGCATACTTTCGGCTTAAATATTATTTCATTCATTTTATATTCATTCTTATGGAATGAAGAAATCTTTATACAGGTGAATGGTGAAGCTATGGGCTGCCCAGTATCTCCTATTGTATCCGACATATTTATGGACGACTTTGAGTAAAAGGCCCTTAGTAAAGCTTCTATACCTTTTAGGTTTTATAAGAAGTATGTAGATGACAAGTTTACCGTCTTACCATCAGACAAAATAAATGCATTTTTTGACCACCTTAATTCCATACATCCAAAAATTAAGTTAACTATGAAATTGGAGGCTAATAGCTCTTTAGCTTTTCTAAATGTTTTAGTGAGCCGCAATGGCAACAAGACATTAAGCCACACTGTACATAGGAAAGCAAACCGTTATTTAAATAGTGATTCTCACCAGTATCCTTCACACTTATCTACCGTTGGTAGATCTGTGTCTCAGAAAGCATGCGGGATCTGTGACGAGCAACACCTGGCCGCTGAATTACAACATGTCAAGCAAGTCCTGCGAGACAACAAACTCCTAGCACCGCACCAACGTCACAGTGACCGAGTGAAGCCAGCCACTGATGAGCGAGTACCTGCTGTCTTACCATATGTTAGAGGAGTTACAGACAAGATTGGCTACATATCAAAGCGAGCCTCTATTAAAAAAATTATAAGCCACTGAAGAAAGTAAGTCAATTTTTACCACCTGTCAAGTGTAACATCCCTCAACAAGATCCAGGAGTGTGACTGTGAATGCGGTCTCTCCTATGTAGGCCAAACAAAGAGAGCTAGCTTTACAAACCCGGGTGAAGCAACACATAGCTGACATTAAAAATAATACGCAAAATAAGTCTGCAGTTTGTGAACACACTATGAAAGGGCCCAACCATTTCATCAGATTTGATCGACCAAAAATCCTCGCAAAAGAACACCGATTTCTGCCGAGGATGATTCCCGAGGCTATTAAAATCAAGAAACATCAAAATTTCAATAGAGAGGATGGTTAGATGTTACCACCTGCTTGGGTTTCAATTATAAATACAATCAAGTATAGATCAAAACAAAAATTAATATTCAAACCGAAGGTATGCAGGATTAACAAGTGACACCAGGACTTTTATTATAATAATAAAGTGAACCCGTACAATTCAATTTTTCTAAGAACTAAAGACTGAATAAAAGCTAATAGTTAATTATAAACCAGTAATAGACCAGTAGATAATGAAAATTGCGCTTACAGCCAAACAAATAATTAGAAATCAACTCTACATTTGTATCTTTATAATATTACTATAAATTGTAAATCTTATGGAAAAAGCTTATTTTTTAATGTAATTTAAAGAATCTTGCACGTCACTAAGGTGATAAGGGAGGCTAATGTCCCCTAGTAACCCATCAATACTGACACAGGTTCCATTACTCAATCTCAGTCAAGCGGAATGGGCCAATTTGCAGCAACATCGAGCCGATTTGTTGAAATCCCTTGGAAATTTTCACCTTGGAAATTTGGGCACACGCCTAGGTAACGAAATCGAATTTTTATAAGGCGTCGACGATCCCTTAAATAAAATTAGAAATACGTTGTTTAACTACATATTTGTAATATGAAAATAGTTTTTATTTAATGTACTATAAATGTATTAAACTTTAAATGTTATAAATAGTTTAGTACCTAAATACAAAATAAATGTACAATGTCTTCCAATTTCAGTTGAAACATCAGAATAATGTTCAATTAGGAAATTCAATTTTGAATTTATAGATTTAATAAACTTTGAGATTCAATAAAATAAGTTAAATAAACTGTTTATGATCATTACCAAACTATAAAAGGCTTTAAAAAATTATTGCATAGAATGAGTAAAAAGAAAGGCTTATTCATAATTTTGAAATTATATTTTAATATGAATATATTTTTTCCTTAACCTTTATGACTGACTTCAAACGTCTTAAAAGTCTTCTTTCGAAACATATCTCCTCCTTTATATTCATTTTAAAAATAAACTACTAATCCAATTTTTATAAAAATAATTTAAGGATCACCGTGGACGTGTACTCTATTAGATAAAAGCATCTTATTTCAAATCAATTTATAAGATGCGTAGATATGTGCGAACATTCTAAAATTTGGTTATTTTTATTTCAAAAACAAACTAATAAAACGACTTTTTTGAAAATTTTATAGGACTTTATGAAGAATGCTATATCAAATAAAATATTTTTGAAATTGGTTCATAAATGATGGAGATAAGTACAAATATATAAATAATCGATATGGTTATTTTGATTTAAAAGAAAAATTACTGATTTTCCTGAAAATTTCATGGGTCCATTTCGGAAGAATATAAGATAAAAGGAATTTTTAAAATCATTTCATAAATGGTGGTGATATGCGCTATATTTATTGGTATGGAATGGTATGGAGGATATTGTTTATGTATTAGTATGAAAAATATATATTGTAAGTACAAGGAAACGCGAAACCAGATATACAAAAATCATTCATTTTCATTTTCAAATGAACTGATGATATGACTTTAAAAGAGAGATTTCGAATATTTATACTTTTTTATGTACGATCGCGCATATTTCTGCCATTAATGAACTGATTTTAAAAAATATTTTTAGCTTACAGTGTATTCTTCCAGAACGATATTTAATTTTTTTTCATATAATTTTCTGTAGAAATAAACTTGCTTACGACTACTATTATTGTATGTCACGGAATAGGGTTGTTGATTGGATTAAACCGATGGGAGGCAAGAAGAATGGAAGGCTTGTAGAAGTGACGTGAATTTGTCAAGATAAGATAACAGATGTTCAGTAAAATCTTAAAAAATAGGCAGTACATCACTAACGTTTGTAAGTGTTTCAGTTTAAGTTTAAAATGGAATAGCACCTCTGTGATTCCGTTTTTAAACTTAAGTACAAACACAAGTTACGTTAATAGTTCGGCGATAAATAAATGACAATGGAGCAATGGAGATTTTGGATGGAATTGAAAAAAGAAATATTTGCATAAATTCAAATTATTTTCAGTATTAAAATCTTGATTTTAAAGTGTTTTGAAACATAAATCGACATTAATTGGTTTTAAATATTATTTCAAAATATGTGATATAAAAATATATGCGCACTAACACATAACATTCAATAGTTTTTAATTCGATGGTATTAATTTTATATAATATTTAACCTTTTTTCATTTACTTATTTAATAATCCATTAAAGTAATCATGTTTGCTTTATATCTATCCAGCTTCTTAAAGGGTGTAGACCTGATGACCTGACATTACAAGCTTACATGGTCCTGCTGCGACGTGCGCAGCGAACTATAGCGCAGAGGGCTTCCCGGGCGTACCGTACCGTGTCGATGATGGCGTGCCTAATATCCGGGGGCCTCCCCTGGAACCATGAAGCCGTGGCCCTGGTAAAAGCTTACTGGAAAAGGGCCCTGATGCGGTGAGGGGTGAGGGACCCCAGAAGAGATCGTTCGCTGGAGGAGAGAGGGTCCCAACGCATCACGCACGTTGACGTAGTTGGGCGGGACCAAACGTCACCCGATCGATGGTCAGCAGCGAACAGAATTGGGCTACGTGGCGTGTCAAGAGAGATGCCCTGGGGGTACGTGACCGGGCAGGCAAAACACTGCCGCCCTGCAGGACCCTGGTGAGTGGCCACCGACGTGTACTGTACTACCCCCCCTTCCCATACTGTCCGAGGGGGCATCATATAGTGAGAGGAGGGGCTTTATTCTAGCTCTTTCATACACAGATTGAGCTCAAAAGTGCTACCCCAGCCGACCCGTGGGTAAAATAATTAGATCTAGTCAGACAAAGGAGTAACACCGCGGGGTTTAGTGGGTAGTGCAGCTTTTTTATGCAAAGAAAGACAAACTAATCTATAAAATTTTGACTGGAAGCCCCACACAAAACAGTCCATGCCCTGCCTCCGCAGCACGGATGGCTGCGTGTGGGGCAGGCGAAGTACGTAAACGTGGCATTCTCCGTCCCAACAAATCCCAAAGCTTAATTTGGTGCACCATTTAATAACAATACACGTTTGAACCATGTTTATTTATTTAATGGTTGTACTAATCATTCAATCATTTTGATCTTATGATGGCACATTTTCCGACGTTTGCAAATAAATGAACACTATAGAATTTGATATTTGTTTTGTCTTTTATACAGCTGGTTTTAAACTTTATGTTACGTTGTCTTAATTTGAAACAGATTCTTCTTTTACAGACATAGTTAAAATTTACGGTTAAATGATTAGTTATTAATTTGTAATCTTTAATTAAGTTATGACATTTATTTAATACGTTTCTACTAAAATTTAGGTTATTAAAGACAGTTATATTAATATAAACTTTGTTTTGCTCTCCAAGCTCTCAAATTGGAAAGCCGTCTAAATTATAAATGATTTTATTTCTAGTCACTGTAAAGACGCGCCTTTTCTCCAGCATTAAGTTATAAGCTCAATAAGGAATTAATTTATGCGGAGCATCTGTTTTCTCTTTCCAATTTTGTAAAATCAGTTGATAATATAAATTGTCTACACTCCTTATTTTAACTTCTTGTGGAGCACGGATAACATCTTAAGATTTTACAAATTTAGGGTTTTGTTGATTAATATATTTGATACATACATGGATCAACTTATTTGTACAAATAATAAATCTGTTGTGGGATCGAAACGGATAATTCCAATCTGCAAATATTTTGAAATCAAACGCAATTTATATTTACATATATATTAACAATTCTGTATAAGTATGTTGTGAAACGTGTATAAATACATTACAGTGCATCAAAATGGAATAGTTGTACTTCTTTATAAGCATATACATTATAAGCTTAAGATATTTAAGATTACTTAAGATACTTACTACGCACTCCTCGACCGGCTAATATTGAGAGTGGTTTTGTGGACAATTATTAAATATTTTGTTTTAATGACATGCAAATTTGAATAACAAATCATTTGTAATTAGGCTTACAATTGTACGCAAGCACCTGAAGTACCGAGTTTATAACCAAAAAAAGACAGTTTGCATTTTGTTTGATTATTTCAGGAATGGCGGCACCAGCACTGAGACGCAACCGTGTCATTTGCACCAATACCAAGGAATGTTACTAATTACCCATGTCGCTGCAATGAACTCCGCCGGATTTATGCGCCTCCGATACTGATATATCAGCTATTATGGACGTCAATGTTTTTGTCAATAACCGCAAACAAAAACAACCCGATAATGACGGAATAATGTTACGAACCGTACAATACATAGAGAATAGTTTTAATCAACAATTTAATTTATGGAACACAAAAATCATGGATAGCATATCAAACAACGTCGAATCCGCAGTCAATGCAACCGGAAGCATCAAATTATGCAAAATTTGTTCAATGCTGTTAAACATAAACGGGAATATGATAAAACTGCAGGTTGATAGCATCAATAAAATAAATCCTTAAACAAAATAAAAAAAAATATATAATTTTTTTTCCTCAGACAGACAAGAAAATTAAAATTCTTTTAAAGACCCTTGAACATAAGATTACTCATAGCACCGCAATGTCGCTGCAAATAGCCATAAAGATAATTTAGAAATATCTAACATTCAAGAACATCGAGGTGATAATCTTATCCAAATTGTTGAAAACTTGTATTACGTCGTCAAACATCACATAAGATTGCTGACATTATAGCGTTAAATTCATCTCAAGAATGATATGCGATATTATCATCTCAGAATCACGCGCAACAAAAGGTCTGAACAACTATGTTGTCTGTAACCAGGCCACCAACACCAGTGTACGTGAATGAACACCTGACCTTTAGTAAGAACTTTCAACAAATTTATAGTGATTATTGTATTTGGATTACTGTGGGTTTCATCGTAATCGAGGTATCATTGACCAGATCTTTCTCCTCAAGTACTAAAGGGAAAAAGGTGGTAATACGCTCAAAGCACACATACGTCGTTCGTAGCATACGACAGTATTGGCTGAGACGCTATTTTACATTATAAGCTTATGTTGTATTGTTAAATGTATGTAGGTACGGTTAAATAATAAACGTGTTTTTGTTAAGATGTTTACTGAATAAATCGTTCGGAGCGAATGTTCTCCTAACTTCAGGTTGATTGTGTGGTAGGCATAGCCATCCTTACCTTAATGAGTACTCTAACATAAATTTTGGGGTGAAATAATGGTGTGGACAAGTCTATAACATACTAATGTGAATACGCCGCACTATGTATACCATACTCAAAAACTTCAATATTTCAAAAAATCTGGTGGATATGGTTCAAGTAGTTACAAGCAAGAACCCTGTCACCTTTTTTTAACATATTTAAGAATATGTCTTAAAATAATGACTAGCACTAGACGCGGAAGTTATCTTCAATAGTAATTTTTAGGTGATAGGGTATGGAGACAAATTAGATCTGCTTGGAGACCAGACCAAAAGTAGTGGAATCCGTAACAGTTAAGTTAAGTAAAAAACTGAATATCTCGTGAGAAAACGATATAAAACGCACACTTGTTACTTGAGAAGACGTTGAAGAAACGGTATATATATAACAAAGAGACGAAAATTGCCTCCCGCATTGAGAAATGTTTTACCCAAATTATGTGTATTTTTGAGCTGAAATGCAATTTTTTAAATGAAAGATGAAAAACTTTCAAATGGTTTATCTTTCTCTTGAATATCTAAAACCAACTTAGAAAAAAAAATTGTTAACTGAAACTTGTTAATGCCAAAAGGACACAAATCGTAAATTTCTTTTATTACCACATTTTTCAAAGGCTCGTTTAAAAATGACACAATTATGGTTAAGAATCATACCAGTTTGAAGGATAGTTCGATTTGCTTCAAGTTTTACACATTAGTCAAATTACTTTGTATATTATTACACAATTCCCCTGGTTTTATTAGAGTATTTTCAATTAGTCTAACATGGATATTTTAAGTGTTAAATGAAAATAGATTTAATTAGATTCTTTCTTGATTCATTCGTAATAATAATCGAGTTTCAATAAATCCCGTTTTTGTAATCTATAGAACGTTTAACATTAGCATGTATTAAGTCCATAGTTTAATGTTAAATAAACTGAATTTTGGTTAATTTAATTTAAGTGTTAGGTAAAATTAAATAAAAGTAGGAAAGAAGATAAATTAAGTGAATTTATAAAAGGTGGGAGAACATAACATCTATTTATAGAATTAGCTACACTTCTACGGCACGCTCGCCCGAGGAAGTACCGCCGTACTTTATAAAGTCGGCATGAAATAACGTATGTATATCTTTTAGAGATGCCGGATGGTCCTGTCTTCCCTCTTCTTATGCCACTCCTCTCTAACTACCGACCCATCCTGTCTGATAAACTTATTTTATCCAATTTACCAGGTTGAAGACGTACTCGCGACTTTCCGCATGTTGCGTGTGTCTATGGGCGACGGTATTACTTACCATCGGGCGAATCGTCTGCTACGGTCTTCTGTTAAGTCTTCCATTCCATAAAAAATGTATTTTGAAATTAAATTTGACCCAATTTCTGGTTTCTGTTTAAACATAAATATTTCCCGCATATGTATCTATCCATCAGCCGAAACACGCGCATTGCTGGTCATTTTAGAGTTAAGGGACAGAGAGTGCACTTATGTCTGCGCGTACAGTTATGCACTATAATATCTTTTGCGCAGTTGGTTGATCTCTGAGTAGATTGGCCACCATAACTGAAATAAATTCGATCAGGAGGACTTCAACTTAATATTATGGTAAACATATTTTATTATAATAACATAGTGATAAACATTAAATTAGAATAATAAATACCAAATAATCATGTGAGCATTGACATATTACTAACAAATACAAACTGATAACCAATGGATAAAAATAAAATACTCATAAAATCATGCCAAATTAACTGTAAACTCGTTTGTTTTGAATTTGCCTGAGGTTGATTAGCATATTTCTTACCGTTAGATTAGTTAGTTTATTAAGAAATTATGTCTTAGTTATAAACAATTATTGATCTAATTAATATATATTTTTGGATTTTCTCCATATTTTGCTCTTTATTTATTAACTTCACCTCTCCTGTCTCAAAGCGTTACCTGGATCTGAATTGATCGCTCATAACGATAAAGCCACCCTATTCTACATTAATTTATAAGTTTAATTTAAGTCAATGGCCTGTACCTACTTTAATGTAAACAAGAAAGTATTTATATCTATTTATCTAATTTCAATTCAAAATATCTTCTTTCAAATTGACGCTTACGTGACTTTTCATACGTAAAATTTTCACATTGTCATATTATAGGAAGAAGCTCGGAAGGCAGGATTTTACGACTGATTTTTCAGTGACATGTACTTTCGAATCCATAATACTATCCATAAAGAGGCCTGGATTTTTTATTGATTTTTCCCATCGAATAACTTGACGGTTGTGTAGGACAAAATGCAAACTTTGAAGATCAATTCCCGCTAGAATCCTCGAACGTTTCACCAGCATTGCCTGTTATTTCTTATGGTTTACAGTTACTCCATAACGCAATATCCAGTCGTAAATTGATTTTAAGTTAGAGTTTAATTTAGCAACTGCATTATGGAGATCACCAACATTAGCTTGGATATATATCTGTAAATCATCGGAATATAAATGGTACAAACAGTCGAGAGACGATGAGATAGAATAAATAAAAAGTGAGAAAAGTATGGGAGATAGGATACCGCCTTGCGGGACACCAGACTTAAGGTCAGCCCATTATAAAGACTTAACCCCAACATGGACCGACTGCTGGCGCCCGCAAAGATAGGACCTAAACCAGTCAAGGGTTGTGGGTGCAAATCTTAAGTGAGCCAGAACAGTAAGAAGGACATCATGATCAACTGTGATAAAAGCGTTAGAGATGTGTAGAGATAGAATAGAAGCTATATAAGCTATAATTTGATTTCAAATTGTTGGGTCCATTTTCGAAATAGAAATAAAATGTTTGTTGAGATCCTCAGGAGACACAGAAGGACCGCAGTCGCTATCACTATGAGATTTAGCAATACCAAAAGAATGGAGAAATTGCCTCACATCAGTTGGTGAAGAGTTAGTTACATTATTGTGGATATATCGGCGTTTAGCTGTCCGTACCATCTGATTACACCGGTTTCTAGCTTTTTTGAAGGCTGCCCCATTATCCTCAGAGCAATTTTTCTTAAATTGAGTAAATGACCGATTTCGCTTAAACATTGCCTTTCGCACAGTATCAGTCATCCATGGAGCTGGAGGACGCCTTAATTTTACCTTACGAATCGGAGCATGCACATCGTATAAACAAACCACTATATTATTGAGGACCGACACCTTCTCATCAGCCGTTAAAGCCTTTGCCACGGGACTAAAATCAGTATTATGATCAAGTGCAAATTCCAAGTCGGTGAAAAAATTAACGGAAGGAGGACAATACACTAATCCGAGGATCATCTTTGCGGTATTGACTACTATTTCTATAAAAGGAAATTCAGCGGAAGCAGTATAAACAGAAGGAGAAGCCATCACGATGTTGCAACGTACCAATTTGTGCAAATAAATGGCAACTCCTCCTTTTCCTTTGCCACTACAGTCGTTACGAATTAGAACGACGTCTGTCAAAGGATATTGCGATGAGTTAAGAGAAGGTTTAAGTCAGCTTTCCGATATCATTATTGCGTGCACATAAACATTTGAAAATGATACTTCAAGTTCCGAGAAATGACTCGAAATGCTCCCTGTGTGAGTACATTTATATGACATATATTAAATGTTTTGTTATTGGGTAAAAATTTTTGTT
>JAOCPS010811150.1:0-10136 GCA_025505425.1 Graphium colonna
GGTGGTACTTCCCCGGACGAGCGTGGCCGTAAAAGTGCAGCAAAAGCTGTGAAAAGATGTTATGCTCTACCACCTTTGCTTATATAACTGCAAAAACAATCTGTCAAAAAGATCGTGACGTTCCATGAATAGCTCAGCATTTCACTTATATCATCAATATTAAAGTTCGTATATTTTGATGTACTCTATTACGGATAAATGCGTTTAAATGTAAGGACACTGCCCATTTTCGTATGTAATACAGTACCAAATTGCATCAAGTCCAAACATTTTTTTTTGAGACCAAACTTACTATATTAACTCCTACAGAAGTTCTTTTCGTAAGGAAAACTCACGCTTCGGAGATATTTGATAAAATCGAATAATCGATTCATAGATAATAGTTTCTATTGCATTCTACATCTCTATGACAGATTGTGTAAACATCATATATGTTAGGCAAAATGCATACATTTGTACTTTAAATTAAAATTCTTGTTCAAAAATCAAGTCCATGGAGCGTAACGTAAGAAATTTGGAAATGTACCCATATAATTTTGATCTTGATGCGTAAGAATTTTTGGTACCACTTTTGAGCGTCGTCCTTTGACATAATCATACTTCATTAGCCGGATCAGCACATAAGATAAATATCGAAAAAAAATCACACGGGTAAAACCGCAAGGAATAACTAGTTTATATGTTTGCCTGTTGAGATGCAAATTAATAAAAATATTCAAAGAAAAATATGCCACTAACGCCTCTCAGTGAATAAGTATAAAAAATAAATTATATTAAAAATGTAAAAAATCCGAAAACAGCTTAGTTTAACTTCTAAAATAAATGTAAAAAGACAGAGTTATTTAATGTTAGCACTGATCAATACAATTTTTGATAATTTGACAACTAAATCAGAGGCGTATATATGCTCTACACCTTTAAATAAAGTCCATTCTTGAGCATCATGTATTTTATCGGGGGATGATTGTGCTCTGTGACGGCTTCCACTATGACGTCATCTTCATCCACGTGCACCCGTGCCCTGCACCCCTTGTTCACATTGGGGCATCGGTACCTCATCCCTCCCCCGCACCTTTCACCCACTCTACTGAACGTGTATTCATTGAGAATCAGAAGTCTCGTCCCCTTGGTAGTCGTGATGTATTTGGCTGGAAAAGAAAAATTTTCCTTCGTATTCAATTTGGTACGAACGACATTTAAACATGTCAAATATCAAATACACAATATGACAGGTGACACTTTCAACACTCAAGGACGTTATTTATGGGGATTAAATATTAAGAATAAATATAAACATGAACTTTTGAGTAAATCAATCATACAATAAAAATAAAAATCAAAAATTAAATACTTAATAACGAAACGCTTGGATTTACTAGCGGAGTGCTCTCCAATAATATCGTTAGTGACTATAATATGTTTCCTTGATAAGAATAGTTCGCAAATGTATAAACAGTTCTATTCCTTCTTAGGTGTAGTAAATCCTATCTTAAGTTATGAATGTTGAAAACATCTTTTTGGGTAGGCAATATTGAGCCGAACCTCACACCGATCTTCATCCAGTTTTGAACAAGGAAGAACCGCATACCACAAAATACAATATCAATAAAAAATAAATCCGATAAAACCTTATTTTATTCGAATACAATGAACACACGAATAATATTTCACACACACACACACACACAGATATTGTCAGAATTAAACTTTCATGTATTGCCCTGTCTTGGTTCGGACGTACTTTGCTGGCGGATGGTTGTGGTAAGGAGAGGCGAAGGTGATGACGTCATCTTTGCTTATGTGTAGATGCGCCTTGCAGCCCTTGTGCAGACTGGGACAGGAGTAACGAGAACCACCGTTGCGGACACTGCCGGTCTTGGAATACGCGTAGTCGTTCACCAAAGCTAATTTGGTGCCCCTCACTAGAGTTATGTACTTCACTGGAAGGTAAACAAGCTTCAGTTAGTTAGAAGCATCAACAGTTTCTTCTTCTGGGTAACTGGTGAATCACTAACCATATTAAAGGTGCGCACTCGGAACTCGATTGTCTTTATGATTTATGTAATAAAATTAAGGGCATAGTTTTCGACAAAATTTTCCAATAAGTAAATGACGTGTAGATACTCGGCCGAGCCGTATCCGCTAGTATTAACATGTGTCGCGCATTAATTACTTAATTCTAGATTATGTTTACTCCGTTGTAAGTTAATATTTTTATTCTTCATATATGAACCCCAAGTAAAACGTCCTCGAGTTTTGAAAGTGACTCACCAGTCACCCTATATAATGTGCTGTCGGAGGCAAAATTGTAATACGCCATTTCGGTTACTAAAGCTCGTTTAGGTTAAAAAAACAATGTACTTAGCTAGAGGTATGTACCTAGAAGGTAACCAAGAAGGTCAAGGTAACCTAGAAGGTAACAGGCATGAGTTGATTAAAGGGCAGACAGTTTATACTTAATCTTACCATAGATGTGATGTATGAGGCTGAAGGCGAGAGCAAAGACACCCGTGTCTAATGCGCTAAGCTCTCCATGCAATTGAAAAGACCAAAACAGATTGACTGTACCTACATTTGATTGAGTTGACAATCTCATGCTAGTGGCTGAAATACGTATTCATATAAACTTTTCGAAGTTCCAGTCAAACAGGCACAAAATTTTATTCAAATCGGCCCAGCCTTTTACATTGGGTTTACAGAGATTACGTACCTACCTGTCTCTACGGAACGCGTCAATTTGACGCATTTAAAAGAACATAAGCATTTTATGGAATAAGTAATTTGTTTTGAAAGGAATATTGTCCTATTGTACCCGCTTCGTATACTTAGTGTTAAGAGTCATGACATACATACATACAATATAATAATATAATACAAAAATTTAATATTTACGTAAATAACTATTATTTCAGCCTTAAATATACTAATACCTAACGTTGCGACAGTAGTCACATAACATTATAGGATGTGTCAACTGGTTTCACAAACTGATATCCAAGTTTTCAACCATAAATGTTGAAGTACATTCCAATAGTATTTTATTAGATAAAATACCGTCAGAATATTAACTACTTAATGGGAACAAACGAGAAAGAACATTTATTTTCTTTGGCTTTAGATAGAGTTCTTAAATGTACTTTTCGGGAACATAATCGATATGTCTAGACGTTCTTTTGAAAGGTTCTTCTCCTAAAAGCTTCAAGTCGTTTCCTTTAGAAAATTTAAAGAAACCTTAGCAGACGTGGCTTTCTATACCAATACTTAATTTTTTTGGTATGTACAGAATTTAACTGAAATATAAAAAATTATCAATTGGAACTGAAATAAAAAGAAGCGCTGTACTCTCGCACTCTTACTTTTATATTTAGCAGCAATACACTAAAGTAACATGTCTCTTCATACTTTGTTGATCAACATATATTAAAAATATTTTCCTAAACTGTAAACAAATAATTACTAGTGGTCGAACAGTTCACGAGGGTATTTCGTCATACCTCTTTTCATCTCTATAGCCACGTCAACATTTACAATACAAGCCTGAAGCTGTTTTTATATACTTGTCCGGTTCATGATTGTGGACGGCATGCACCGTCGTTATGACGTCATCTTTGCTCACGTGGATGTGAGCTTTGCAGTTCTGACTGCACAAGCGAGAGCAAGAATACCTCGAGCCTCCCTTCCTCACTCCACCGCTCCTATAAAACATGTAGTTGTCGTACATCAAACGTCTCTGCCCTCTTATTGTATACACATAGTTGGCTGTAAAGTTAAAAAAATCCAAGTATAGTAATTGGAAGCTGAAATTTTAATAATGCATTTTCAGAAAGAGCGCTATAATTTTCAAGTTTTTAGATCTGCAATATTCACTTCTGGTATGATGTGACCTTGTTGATATTGTTGACCACTGTGATATTGTTGAAAAATTTGTCGGGTGTTGAATGAAAAATATATCCAAAACTAATATGATTCTTTTTTATAAATTGAAATTGCATGCAGCTATTAAAAAAAATTTGAAGACGCCAAAAGAAGAGGAAGAATGTCCATTTTACATGGATGCACATTGCACAAAATACAATTGATAGAAGGATTTTTATTGCATTTCCACAAGAAAAGTTAGATAAAATTAAGTGTCCATCTTGAATCGTCTCTAAGTTACGTTAAAACTGTATTTGAAATATGACTATCAGATTTGTTATTTGGCTGGAAGGTCAGTAATGCGATGAGAATATTAAACGTGAAAATTCAAAAATTATAGAAAAATCGGAATTGAGAACCTTTTCTTTTTTTTAAATCATTTAAAAACTGTAAAGGCTGTAAAAAGTTTTTCTTATAAATAATAATAATTAATCGCTCAGCATGATGTAACGTGATCATGACGAATTGCTTCTTATTAGATGTATGAATTGTTATTTCTTAGTTGGAGTAAACCAACATGGACTGATCTCAAGTGCCCGAAATTTAAGGTAATAGATGCGTCGGATGGGGATATAAAAAGTTCCCTGGTTGTCACGAACACTTTGATAGCCGTTAAAGGATATCAAAGGCTGCACATATCCAGAAAATGAATGTGTTTAAATAATATTTGGTCAGATCAGAACTCCAAATAATGTCGGAAAAATGCTTGAAAGAAAAATAGTCCTTGGAGACGTAAGGTTTGGTAATAATGTACACCTTATTGCAGCGCAATACTAAATGTCCAAAAATAATAAGGTAAGTCTTACTTTAACTTAAAAAAATCATAATTTGGTGAAAAAATTGAATGCATATTATAAAATAATCTTATTTATGGTTAGAAGGTATAAATTCAGAAAACAATAATCAAATAACTTTTTAATAAAAATTAAAATAAAATTAGTCTCCATAAATAAATATATAGGTAACCTTAAATAATACTTGGAAAGCTGTCTTAATTTTTGCTACTTAAGCAAGTGAAGTAATACATTTTAACTGTAGTGAGATCATTTTTTTATATCCTAACGTATCTAAATATTGAAATAAATAAACATCATAACATTATCCAGCAAACACTTCTTTTATAATCGTACAAAACGTATAATTACTCAAACTAACAAAGTAAATTTTGTTGACCATTTTACTTCCAAATAAACTTAACTTGAATTACTTTTAATTTAATATTTGGGATACACCTAGTTTCCAAAATATTTAATTAAAGTCACACATCATGCATGTCTTGATTACAAAACTTAAAATCATCTTTAAATATATTTGTAACGAGAAATGTATCAACATATTATTTATCGTATACGATATGAGACGATGGTACCACCATATCATCGCAAATTGACTAGAATGGAAAATGTCCAACTATCTAAAACGAGTCTTTCAAAACTAATGTCAGAATTATAACACTAAAGATATTACAGCGGGCTTCAACAGTCAATAAAATCTGTAACAGATCTCAACTCTGCATCTGAATCTAATATCTTTTGACTACATTAAAATCTTTGGTGGCGCTATCGATGTGAATTAAAAAAAGAATTCTCTAGAAGTGCGTGCAACAGACGGATTCGGTTCATCAGTGGTCCTGCTTTAATTGCGTGCGTGTTCCAAAGGGCGTGTGTGTGTGATCCATGTTGCTCCTAACTATGGTCATGTCGTCGGCCAGGTGTAGATAGGCTTTGCACTTGTGCCATCTGTTCTTCGTGCATCCCCATCTGAAGCCACTGCGCGTGCGGCTTTGCTTGTAGTAAGTAAAATTCTTGAATACAAGTCGCTCCTTGCCCCGTGCGGTCATGAAAATGTTCACTGGAAAATAACAACGTCTAAATCACCGGCGTCGTTTCGATCATGTAAATGCATACTAGATGCGCACAAGTGTTAGCTGCGATTGACACTGACATTATTAATACACAAAACAGAAGCATCAATACAAATAAAGAAATCTTTCCAATTGTACATGATACCCATGAAATATCATAGTTAGCTTAGAATTTGAGAACCGAAGAAGGCATGAAGGAAGAAATTTCTTTTAACACATTCTAAAAATCTTAAATCTTTATTGGTATAAAAATAATTAACAATAATATTTGTAAAAGAAGTAGAAGAATAGAATACTAGTGCGAAATAGCGTAATACCATGAATATTTCACGTTCCAATTAAAAAAGAGGAAAATTGTTTCCTCAAAACAAGATTACATGATATTCCGAACAAATGAGAATGTATTTACTCCAAATTCGCGTATTAAAATTTTCATCGTAATGTCATACTATGGAAAAATTCCAAATGACGTTATAAAATTCAAGGGGACTGAATTCGGTGTTATAATTTACTATGCCAAATTAATTTTATACATGATGCATTTCGATCCCAATTCTTATCATACATAAGTTCCTCTTGCAGTTCGCCTGTATCTCGGAGGTTCGTGATCGTGCCTTTCGACCACTTTCTCTATATCCAAATTCGCTGATACCAACAGATAGGACTTGCAATCCGACTTGGTGCAGTTCCACCGGTAACTGCCGCTAGAAGGTCCTTTGTTCTTGTACGTGTACTTCTTTAACATTATCAACTTTTTCCCATTTGACAGCGAAATCAGATCACCTATAAGATAAACATTTACAATTAGTCGAAAACGCATCGATGATGACAAACCTGTAAAGATTTGAATTGACGAAACGAAATGGTTCAACAAATAACGCAAAGGCTTTTAGTGGGAGAAGAGATTTTTATTTTAAATTATGATCGATTAAGATATACTTGAAGTAACGAAAAAGACCAACTCTGCTAAGTTTTAGTATCAACATTTGATGTAGGTTCCATTTTTAGTCTTATGCAGCTGCGGTGGTTTATGCGTGTGGCCGTTGTCAGACGATTTCACTATATTATTATGGTCGTCGATATGCAGATAGGCCGAGCATATGTAGGACATGGTGCATGCCCAACGCGTTGCTGTACTCTTCAGAACCCGTTTCTTGTAAAACGTGAAACCTTCATAGAGATACAGTTGCTTACCGGACGTAAGCGTTATCAATTCACCTGATGAACATGAAATAGTTTAAATAAATGTAAACATTGTACCACGTTACAACATCAACAAATATAGTTATATTAAAGAAAGAATAATATCGGTACGTACAGAATTGAAAACATAAGTTCCTCTTGAAGTTCTTTTTAATTACTAAAAGTATATTGACTAAAGGAAACGAATAAAACACTTGGTAAAAGATGAAATTTTGTGAATATATTAAACATATTTATATAGTGAATGTCTTTCTTATCGATTTAAATTTTGACATATCTTCCATTGGAGGTTTGATGAAGTTTGGGCTTCGGATGACTATGGATTCCTGATGGCATTTGCGTTATCTCCATTTGATTGTTTAAATGTATGTATATTTGACACCGTGTACATGCCCAACGTGATGCCAAACCACCTTGAATTGACTTCTGGTTGTAATACGTATATCCTTCCAGAAGATAAACGTATTTACCGTTCAGATACTGGATAAGTTGACCTGTTGGCGACAAAACAGTTTTAAATTTATTTAGATTCAGCAAAATGGAAAGTAACACGATCAGTGGAATATTTAAAACTAGATACACGAGCAGTCTCATCGAAACTTTCCAGAAACTTGTCTAAAAATACTGAGAGTGCAGAGTGAGCTGGCGATGCTCCCGTTCTACTGAGAGCGACCTTTTTATGCTTTATTACATCTATGTTATACAGTCTAGCGATACATCGAGGTCAAATAGAAGACAGTAGTTAATTTTGGCAACTATTAGAATAAGTGAAACTTTTATGCACCTTTTAAAAATTACAACGATAGTGTAAGTAAATGTCATCAAGTAATGTGTAGACTTCAAAAAGACAAGAACAAATAATAGATCAAAGTTTATCAGAGGTTGGTGTGGATTAAAATGATACTATTGAGAACCAATGTCCCAAAATAAAATACGCGATTAAAGATTAAGTTTATTGTTACTAAAAGTATATATGAAAGTAAATGCAGAAAATACAATATAAGTTGATAATATTCCATTACACTTATAAGTAAAGAGCACACAAATTTAAAAATTACCATGAAAATTACAAGAAATCATGCATTGAAGCATCGCAGTGAAATAAAACAATAAAATATAAAAAGAGATCGGACCATGTGAGATGCAAAACTATCACATACATGATACAGGCAGTCTTAATTTTAAAACCATTGTTAAATCACAAATTTAATACTGGACACGTCACAAAATGCATTTATCACACCATGTTAAATCACTAGTACAACTTAATTTCTAAAAATCGATGTTATAATATTGTTATAAAACTTATTCTACTAAAGACACGTAGTTATTATAAAGGCACTTTTATGTTGATTATCGAATCGATACAAAAAGAACTATATTATGACCATCAAATAGGTTCAGGAACATTATAAAACTAAATCATGTGCTCATCAAAGCATATTTTTTCCACTATTGTGCTAACGCCTTGGTGACAGATTGAGGCGTTTTTTTTATTAAGTGATATGTGAAACAACCTCATCTTAAAAGCTAAACTATCCTAACGATCCCTGCATATAAAATAGCTTAATTAATAGGCGTACACGCAGAGATATTTGAATGAAAACTATGAAGGATTTCACTTAAATCTAAAAGTTATTAGAAACGCTACGTGCGATGAAATGCTCCTGTAGAAGGTTGAAGAATTCCACTTAGATCTAAAAGTTATTGAAGACGCTATGTGCTATGAAGTAGTCGTGTAAAGAGGCGACAGGGTGCATATGGTCCAGTTGGGGACCGGGAGTGTTATTGTATTGCTTTTCGGTACCCACACCGTTCCTGACCTGATACAGGGGTTTGTGGGACTCTTTTCTGGCGCTAGGCGGGTGGCTATGAATGAGATTGGCCTTAAGGACTTCCAACTTGTCAGTAATGATGAGGTGAGCCTTGCACTTCCACTTGGAACCGTAGGCAGTGCAGCTCCAGCGGTGGGCATTAGTCCTTGCCTTCAAATGCTTGTAGAAGGTGAATTCATTCAATCGCAAATTGATTCTGCCGCTCGGGCGCAGGTAAAACTCGACTGTACGGAACAAAAACGATATGTTAGAAATTTTTAAGGGTGCGACAAGTAATTTTCAATCAAATTGTTGTTGACAATAGAAAAGGCGTTACACCGGGATAGTTATTTCGTCCGCGAAACGCTAATTCTCTTGCCTACACAATTGATACACATAATTGAAATTAATTTACAAGATCTACCTGAGGTGGTTAGATAAGACGAGTTACTTTGTCTAGCTTGACTGCCCACCACAGGTTAATCCTAGTGCTACAGACATTTCAATTTGAAAATAATAAATGTATCCAATTTAACTTACACTAATATAATGAATAAAGGGATGGTGTTAAGGAAAGGAATACTCATGGGGATGATGTAAATGATCTAAAAGTCATATATTGGGTTTGGAGATTACATCCAAGTAAGTTTTTGACAAAATGGAAAGCGATTATTTTCTTGTTTTTACGTTTTACAGACTAGGATGTCACGTGCTGATATAACAAATAGCTAGGACACATGTTACGTAATACAGATCCTCGAATTAAAAATGCAGAATCTTGCAGCTTACCTAGTTGCTGTTGTGTGAACGGATTTAATATTATCACTACAAATATATTTTTTTATTTTTCACATGATTTAATGAAACAATTCAAGACGTAACTTATAATCCGAGACTACCGAAAAAATTAAGCTTAAACCAATTAAGGCACTTTGATGTATCATTCTTCTAAAATGTTACGCGCCCATGGATTTTTTCAATCTTTCCAATAGTATGCAACTCGTCTTTGCTGTTATTTCTCCTTCCCTGCAAACAAACATACTTATTGAGATAGTACTTAATTTTTTTTACGAAAAATATGAAATGTACATTAAAAACGCCAATAAAATTATCGCTTATTTAGAAAAAATAAATAAACGGAATTTTAAGAACTGATTTCGAAACTGACCAACATCCAGACACGTTATTTTTACTGGTAGTAAAGAATAAACTTGGATATTTTTAATAGTAATCATTTGGGGAACGGGAAGGCATTACTTCTAATTTAGAGGTGGTAGAGCATAACATACTTTCACAGCTTTTGCTGCACTTTTACGGCCACGCTCGTCCGGGGAAGTACC
>JAOCPS010811260.1:0-10136 GCA_025505425.1 Graphium colonna
CATTATATATTTCTCAAAGGCCTTTGACTCCGTGAAATGGTCTGTGCTCTGGAAAAACTTACTGGAAATGGGCGCTAGGTGCGCCCATTTCACCTAGTTCATCTGCGTCATTGTCTGTATGAGGACGGCACTGCGTCGGTAAGAATAGACGATAAGATGTCAAATCACTTCCACCCTAGTGCAAGTGTTCGTCAAGGATGCATAATATCTCCACTGCTCTTTAATATCTACACGGAGTTAATAATGAGACGTACTCTGGATGCATGGACCGACAGAATGACAATTTGAGGCCTCAAACTTTCTATACCAAGATGACACTACTCTTTTTACTACCAGTGGTCACCATATGGAAGAACATCTCAAAAAAATGAGACCGTCAGTCTTGAGTTTGGCCTGAAGATCAACCGCAGTAAGATAACAATTATGATTGTTGACCTTATAAACAATAACTTACCAGAAGATACACAAATGGCGATTTGTTCCCTAAGGAACAATTCGCCATTTGTGTAACTTCTAATCCAATCAAATGTTTATCTAGGCGCGTTGGTTTCTAAAAATGGCTGTGGCAATGAGAAGATAAAGTGATAAATGGCGATCACAAGGTCAGCGATGAAATATCTTGCAAGATATAGAAGAACTTAACCAAAGAGACTAAAACCCGGCTTGTGCGATCGCTTGTGGTCTTCGTATTTTTTTTATCGAAAGGATGACAAACGAGCAGATGGTTCACCTGATCTTAACTGATCCCGTCGCCCATGGACACGCACAATATTCGGAGAGTTGTGTGTGCGTTGTTAACCTAGGAAATTGGATAAAACAGGTTTAGTAGATAAGGCCGGGTCGGGAATATATTAAGGTTTAGGAAGGGAAAGGAGTGGGAAAAGAAAAGGGAAGGAATGATCATGTGGCTACCCAAAAAGTTATGCCGGCTTTGTGCAGGCCTCGTTAAAAAGAAGTAATGTTGTTCGGTGAAAATTATGCTTTATTTTTATACGCATTAGCCAAGTTACAATGTAGGAACCAATAAGAAAAATATTTAAGTTATTTGTACGTGCTTTCCTATCATTTTTGTATGCTAAGCTCTTGTTCTATTTTCACTTATAATAATTTGAACGGATATATCATCCCGTCAACTAGAAAGAATCTATATGGAATACAATGCAATAAATAAGGAGCGACTAGATATAGATATTTTTTGTGTTTTGTTTTAAAAGAAGTCAAACGATCAGAGAGGGTTCACCTGATATTAAACGATCCCTTTGTCCATCGACACTCACAACTTCCAGAGAGTCGCGAGTGCTCTGTCAACCTGGGAAACTGGATAGAATAGGATTATTGGATAGGATGGGGTCGGGATCAAGGATGTGAAAGGGAAGGGAATGGGAAAAGAAAGGGTCGGAAGAAATAGCCATCCGACAACCCTAAGAGGCATGCATACTTTATTTTATGCCGACTTTATAAAAGGGTGGTGGTACTTCCCCAGGCGAACTTCGGCAAATGCTATGAAGAGATGTTACGCTCTACCACCTCAGAATGTTTAATTCTTTAGTTAAAAGTAAAATCTGGAACACATACCAATGTAATAAAAATAGAGTACAAACTTTTACTCCGGCTAATTTTCATACAATGAAATGAATATCATGAATACTCCCAAAGTTTTATCTTTATTTTTTTTCTTCTTTTTTGTTAATTTAAATTTGTTTTTTATTGTAAGAGGATTTCGTTTTTATTTTTTAAGATAAAGCATGTAAAACGGTCCTGTCAATATTGCCTACATCCATAATTGGTATTAATTATGGATGTAGACAACATTAACTTCTGACTAAAAATTTAAGTAAAAAAAATATGTGGATAACAGCTAATGTGAGCACTGGTAACGTACTTTTAAAGAAATGAATATCTTTTGAGTTACCTCAAAATATATAAGTAAACAATAGTGAATCTTAAACAGCAATTAAATTGAGGAATTGTTACAAGAATCGCTGCTATTTTTAGTTCCAGCTTGATAAATCGTCGCCAATGTCGCGTTTCAAGGACAATTTCAAAATAGCATATTTGCGATAAGAACAAATCAATAACTCTGAATGAATGAATGCATTATGCTGTGTATATGATTTCAATGTTTTTCCTGTTTTTTACTTGATTTTAGTAACACTGTATTGATACAAAGATAATAGCAATAAATAGCAATTTATCAGTTGCTTTATCAATTGATTAATTGCTATTTTATTAATATGCGAAAAATTGTAAAAATAATATTTAATGCATTGGAAAAAATAGATCAGATTGCTCTGTTGCAATATCGTTTTAGTTTTGTTATTATCTTTTGATTTATCATTATATCTTTGTAAATCTTGACAAGCTTCATTTGTGATGGTTTCAAAAATTGTTTCCATACAATAAGTTTGGATAAAAGAGTAATATATATCATGCGTTTATCCGTGAAAAGAGCACACTCGAAGCTAAAGTTCCGTTTAAAAAATTATGCAAGTCGTATGAATAACTAGCAACTCCCAGCGATATCGCCAGCAAACATTTCCCTAGTTTTTGCAACATTTTTCGTAGCTCATCCACTACTATTGATAATAGCGTGATGTTCGATAGCCTATAGTCTTCCTCAATGAATGGGCTTTCCAAAACAAAAATATTTTTTTCAATTCGGACCAGAAGTAACTAAGATAAGTGCGTTTAAACAAACAAATTCTTCAGTTTTTTAAAATAAGAACAGACATTAATGTGTTCGATTCAAAATTATTCATCTATATATGTATTATCTTTTCAGGTGAAAGATATATATCTGCACCCGGATCCGTTTTCCGTACAAAACGGTCTCCTGACACCTACCATGAAGGCGAAACGACCCGAGATCAAGAGCTACTTCAAGCCGCAAATAGAGGACATGTACAAGCAACTCGAATAGCGATCCTTGATCGAGTACCTATACAAAAGCTGACGTTGACACGAGAAATCGACGTCTACTGATTCCTAAAACGGTTTTCGTTTAGAAATAATGTTAAGTTCTAAATGTAATAAGTGCTATGAAACTATATTATCGTTTACTTTTTCTTGAATCGATGTATCGAATGCATGCAGTGCGGTCATAGCATCCGCCATTTTGTTTTAAAGTGTCTCTGACACGAGGCGCCATCTTTGATGCGGATTCATTTGAACAAAAATAACTTTTAAGGTTAATGATATAAACGTGTTAATGCTTTAAACTTATTCTCTTTTACAATATGTTTTGCAGTGAAATGAAAAGTCGAATGCGTAAGTAATTTTAATATAAAAACTACACGTAAGTTTAATTCGTTCGATGCGAACATGAAATAATATAGGTTAGAGCGTTACGCGAGTTTTTTTTCTTCACTTAATGCAATAATCGAAGAAACTTGAGTTTCTTGTGCAGTCAATTATTCGAAGTGTTTGTGAGGCCGAGATTCGATTTAGTGTTATTTGCAGTGAAATGAGTGAATGTTTGTTTGTTGAAAATAAGCGGCGGCTGCCTTTTATTTGTTGTTATTCGTAATATCCATGACATTTTACTAACCCCGAAATTATGTGATACCCCATCGTTTTAAACTTTTGAAGACTCATTAATAGCCACACTGTATTTTTGACCAAATAAAAAAATATTGTCATTGTATTATTTTTAAAAATTCTGATCGAGCTAGAACTGATAAATCTTTATATTTTTGTTCATCATCGTTATTTTTTTATTAATTTGTACAAGTTAAAATATTGATACAACGTACAAAGACGACAATAAATTCGAAGAGTGGCTTGATTTTTTTAAATCATAGCAGTGTGGCACGGGTATTTTTCAACCATCGATAAATTGTCGACAACACACAGAATCGATTTTAAAACAAAAGCAATTATAAAAATATCGTTACAAGTGATTTCTAGGATATTTTGCACTAACTAGACACATGTAGGCTAAACGATTGTAGGCCAATTTTTTTATAGGTAAATACCATTTACACAACTAAGATTAGGGAAATTTTCTAAGCGATACAGTTACAATGGGATATTCTAAAATAGAGCTAATTGAAATTTTGATTTTGTATACACAAACCTTGTCAATGTAGAGTTCTTATCTAAAGTATTAAATAGTGTTGTAACTTTGCTGGTCTGTTGAACTCTGTGCCTTTAGAACCACCCAATTGTATTTAAATTAAATCGGAAATATCTATATGGTTTCCATTCGCATTCAATACAAATAAGTCTTTACTTTGGTTTTGCAGTAACTATGTACGAGATAATATAAGGAAATATAATTTCGGCTTGTATTGTCCAACGCAATCTTAGCCGTCATAAGTGATTTTAAGGTAATAAGTGATGTGTTTGTTATAAAGTTTTATTTCTTCTGTTGCTACTTAGCGCTGTATCACGTGGTAATTAAGAACGAATCTCTTTTTTGTGTTTGCAGTGTGTGATGAATGTTTTTTTTATTTACTTAACGTATCTCGAAGGGAGGCTTAGCAACTATCGTCTGTCATACTTGTAGATAATTTGTAATCACTTTTAAGCTAAGGCGATCCATGCTTAGAGCAAATGTTGCAGTTTCATGTTGTTCAAACCAAAATTTTGTTGTTATTGGTGCAAGTTGTACTACGATAATTTATTTTTAAATAAAATTTTTGAAAATATTAACGTCGTGATGTTTCATTTCCTTGTCGTTAATATAATAATGCTTGTTATTTATAATTTTGCCTTTATTGAACTTCATATTTCGGCCGACTTTTGGTTTTTGTATAATTTGATGAAATTTAAACCAAAATAAGACGTTCTTACGTGAAAAACATTTGTATGGAAGCAGAGGCGATGCCGAATTTCAAAGCAACATCTGCAGGTCCATCCACAGTCCACTCTTGAACTCGTTCGCTAGCTGGAAGACTTCACATAGTTTTGCCTAAGAATTACCATACCATAGAACTAATATCGAATATAATCAACATATATCAGATATAATCACATATCAATCAAATATATCAGATAAAATTAATTTTGAAAATCAGTTCATAAGGGGCGGAGATATGTGCGAACATTCCTAAATTTATTTATTCTAAACTTAATGCACAAAGTAAATTGTACAAAGGCGGAGTTAATGCTGAAAGCATTTTCTGCCCTAAGGTCGACTGCCTTAGGGTGATACCGTGAAGCTCTGGTAGGTGCACAAATGATATGTTATTGATAAATTAATACTACACATATAAGAAAAACAAGCTATATTAATATAAATATTTAAACACATACGGTATAAATCTATAACATATACATCGAACGAAAAGCGACTGTTAGTTTAGTTTTAATGGGTAAGAAATATTTAAATCGGTACAGACTGCGCAGTGTTATGGATGCACCAAAGTCTTTATTTTAACGCGTCGAAGTTTAAAAAATATCCAATCATTCAATATTATATTGATGAATTGAGTAAATTGGGAAATTAATTGGGAATAAATAAATAGATGAATTTAGCAAAGTAGAAATGGTCTCACTAGTCAGACATTCTTTATTTTACGGTGGCTTTGTTTGTAGGATGATTGTACTTATCCAGTTGAAAAGCCTGAGAAGTGCAGCAAGCATGTTTGTAATAAGTTGAGCATTAACACACAGACATCCTCTGTACTATTTTTTGGCAATGCAGCTTCTCTGTGAATTTAGACAACGAAGCCCATAACTCATCAACTAACAAGTGTATGCGCATACACACACATGTGCACTCCTGTTATTTACTCTCATTTTTTTATCAGACAAATTGAGCAATCAATCCGCAATGCCCCAGCCAACTAGGAAACAACAACGTCAGTCGTCGTTCCCCTGCTGGATTCGAACTCAGGAACTCCAGTTAATAAATGCCTATGACATCCGCCACCAAGGCTCGCAATTAAAGGTATACGTAATAGAATTGTACCCTGACCAAAAAGCATCCTCAGAACACTTTCCAGAGAAGAACTAACTAGCATAAAAAATACCGATTAATGGCGCATTTGGACGCAGTCGCTGGAGATTAGGATTCGTTAGTCGAACAAGGAAGTTGGACCGACCCTCGAGGAATCTCGTCGCGATAATCTGCGTTTATTCTGGGTCCGTGACGCAACCCACAGTGGGTTGGCCTTGAAGCGACATATGGGTCACTGTGACGTGTTTTTATAGGCGTTGTGTATTTTTAGCCCGATCAATTTTAATGCCGTATCTATATATCTTAATGGCAGGCCAAGCTTAATAATAAACTGGTTTTTGTAATGACATTTTAAATTGCGAATATCAAATAATTTAAACCTAAAAAAAAGTGTAAATTTGAACTTAATTAATGTCGATACTGATTAACGTGTGAACTTAAATTATTAGGTAGTTAAAAATATTAAAGATTAAAAAATAACATTAAGAACAAATTGGATTTTTTTCTCTTACATTATTAATAAAACATATATCTTAATTTCATCAGAATATTACATTCCTAAAAGTATTCACTAGCATTAAAGGTATTAATATTAAGGTATTAAATGAACCTAAGTACACCATTTTGTGTTTTTACAAGATCCATGATAAGAAGACGAATCTAACAATATCTTAAATGATGATCGAGATCCATACAATAGTTCTAAATACAATGTAAAAAAAATATATAAGATACACGTGAAAACATTACCCTCCATTTGCAGTTGGGTAAATAAGTAAGAGAGATACAAGAATAATTATAATAACCGGTACGAATGGTGAGTTTTTAGGTAGTAACTTCTTATCACAGCTTTGGTTTTTTTTTGGGCGGCAACACCACCGCTTATAGACGTACAAAGTTGCTATATGGTATATTAGGTAGTTCTTTATCCATTCCTTTTCACGCTCAATCCTAGATATGTTTCATTCAGACTACATAATGCGTTTGAATGCGCTAATCTTAGGAACAAATAGACTGAATTGAAAATTATTCTGTGTTCGATAGCCCATTCATTATGAATCACGCTATGACCAATTGGAGCAGATCCTTTAAAATGTTTCAAAATGTTCACAGGTGTAACCGCTGGTAGTAGTTATATTATATAATGTAATTATCGTATAAATAGGGTGGCAAGCAAGCAGAAGAACCACATGGTGATAAGTGATCTTGTCGCCCATGGACACCCATAACAGCCGAAGGCTTGCGCGTATTTTTCCAATATAGGATATTATATAAATTATTGGAAGGGGTCAGGTTCAGAAACATATTTAGTATTCGAAATGTAAAAGAGACGGAGAACAAAAGGGCTATGGCTCTCTGGCAACCTCTTAAGTCAGGCATTCTTTTTTTAAAGATGGTTTTATATGTGAAGCGACAATACTTACCTCGATCGCCTTTAAATAATCCTCTCTACGAGAAATTTTAACATAACTTCTGTTATAGATTCTAACAGAGATAAAATTCTTAATGACACAATAAATTCCAAGATTTAATTTTTCGACCGAATATTGCGGACCGACTTCAAACTCCTTAGAAGTAAACCTTAATGTTATTTCTTATTTAATTCCGAATCCTTAAAATAAATATTTTTGAAATTATTTGGGACCAATTCGAATCCTTTGATTTTTTTAACGTTTCACGATTGACGGAGAAATGGCGCACATACATAAAAAACATACATACAATCGAACTAGCGACGGAGAATCTTTAAGGCAAACTTACGTACACGTGCTTAGAGGCGCGACTTAATAAAGGGGCGCACGGACGTATTTTTCCGAAAAAAGGACTAACTAAAGAAATTTTTACAAAGACGAAGGGGCGCCGATAAGATTGCCTAGGGCGCCCTCAACATTAATCCGCCACAGAATAGAACATCACTCCTCCTCCTTTTTTGATGTCTGTTAAAAAACAGTTTTGTGAGGTGGTAGATTTTGCTACACTTCTACGGCCGTGCCCGGGAAAGTACCCCTGCCCGTTATAAGTCGGCATAAAATAAAGTATGCATGCCGGATGACCAGGCCTAGCCTTTTCTTTTCCTATTCCTATCCTTGCCAAATCCTGACGACGGGATCGCTTACCATCAGGTAAACCGTCTGCTCGTTTGTCTTCCTTTCCATCCCAAAAAAAAAGGACATAAAGTTAACCATTTCACAAAAACACGTTAGTTTGGATTTAACTTTATTCGTGAGAAGAATTTTCATATTTATTGAAGATGCCAACGTTTACCTAGGTTTATAAACAACTAGCTGTACCCTGCAATTTCACCCACGTATATTTTTACCATTTTTCATTAATGCGCCGCTCTTATTGGTCATTGCGTGATGTTTCATAGACTGCTCCAATAAATGGGCTATCCAACAATAAAGTATTTTTTCAATTCGGACCAATAGTCCCTGAGATTAGCGCGTTCAACAAGACAAACTCATCATCTTTGTAATATTAGTATAGATTCTTATAATGGGAGTAATATTTCACAAATAAAAGCCGGTAAATGAAATAGGCATTACCCGCATGAATAAGCATACACTTAAATCTCGTTTCGACGCTTATAATAAACCCGTTGGAAGCAATTTAAATAAAGTGTTATAGCAGTTATAAATAGATTTTATTCACAGTCGACCCACACAGATAATAAACTCGCCAACGTGTATATATGAGTGTTCTCGTAAATTTTTTTTAAAATTATTTAAGAATAAATTACCTGCCATTAACCCAGTATTAGAACATACTCTATGTTAATGTTTTCAACATCACATAATGATTATCTTCCTCTTAACATGCTTTTATTAGCTTTACCTGCATGTCTTACGCATAAATATCCTACGGAATATTTCAGCTCAATTTTCATCAACTTAGAAACGTTTAATTGATTTAAAAAATTGCGTATATGTGCGCATTAAGGATCCATGACAACACAACAATTTAATAAAAAAAGCACTTAATAAAAAAAATACATTTTCTTTGTTTTTAGTTCGCTTATTATTGCGAGTGTTTCTCTTTATGTTATTTTTCTATTATAACTTATTTTATTTTATCCAGCCCATTTCTTTTAACGCGGGGAATTTCTTTGTTCACTTCGCCGTCCGTGCTGTAAGGACAACAGGGAGAGCTTCGTGTGCTGATCTCAGCTAAATGCCAAACTGCCCACTAAACCCCGCGGTGTTGCTCCTTCGCCTGACCGGGTCGTGGTTACTACGTTAGTTTATCCACGGCCCGGCTAGGGTAACCCCTTCGGCTATATATAAATTAAGCCCCTCCGTTCACCCTATGATGCCGCCCTCGGATTATTCTGTCCATGAGTTGTGTGCAACTAAATTCGATTATATTGTAGGAAGTACATCAGGATATAATTCATGGGGCAACGTGTAGGCAAATTATTTATAATAAAATCGCGATCTGTATTAGACCTTCCGTTAGATAAATTTAAGATCAAATAAACTACTATACTATTAAAGCATTTTCGAATAATGGATAATTTGCGACTATAGAAATAATACTATTAATTAATGATCAGGCATAAATCAATTATTATGTACTACATTTTGTAAAAAATATTATTTTGAAAGAGCAACTGCTGAGTTTCTCGCCCGCTTTTTTCAGCAGAAACTGTCTTTCGAGCTGGCGATAGCTTCCTCTCGAACACTTAATGACAATGTGAAAATTTCATGTTTCATAAGAACGCGCATCTATATGAATAAAGATGTTTTGAATTCCAGTTTGAATATGAAAGGCATATGTAGGAATGATAGATTGCCTTGTTGTTGAATGACTGCAGGGTTGACGTATGTAAAAAGAAAACTAATAAAATAGAAACTGAGGGATGACTTTTGGGGCCACAGGACGGTTTTAAATTTTATCTCTTGTTTTAATATTATAGTTTGATTGGTTTTGATGAAAATATGTATAGAAAGGTGGTATAGCACAACATCTTTTCACAGCTTTTGCTGCACTTTCACGGCCGCGCTCGCCTAGTGAAGTACCACCACCCTTTACAAAGTCAACATAAAATGCGTGTCTAAACCGTAAGTAAATAAACCTTTTTTATTTTTAATTAACAGGATGCTCTTTGCCTCCTTTGTTGTTCTTATTTTACAATCATTTCATAACAAAATATTAATGTAAAAGCGAAAAATGCTTGATTTGATTCAAAATTAAATACATTTATTAGAATTAAAACTGAAATCAAATTATATCT
>JAOCPS010811480.1:0-10135 GCA_025505425.1 Graphium colonna
GGTTTTTTTTGGATCCGCTTTTATGGATAGGAACAATGCATGCAAGTTTCCAAATGTTTGGAAAGATGCCAATAGAGAGACTTAGATTTATAAGAAATGTAAGAGGTTCTCCCATATGTGGTATAATCAATTATAGTAGAGTACCGTTAATACCATCCCTATTCTATGGAATAGGTCTTGGAGCACTTAATGTCTTTTAACTCGTTGACGACTTTTAAGTGATTTATGATTGTTCTCACTCGAGCGCGATTTTTTCATTTACCTTAATATTAGTTATTCCTACAATTGTCATATCGTGATCCGTGATAGCTGACTTGCACACAACTCCAATTGCTTCCTTATTTTTAGATTGAAGAAATTTGCGCTCCAGAAAATATGACGTACGTGTAGGTTTATTAATGACGGAAATAAAATCTAGTTCTGCCATAGCATGAAGGTAGTTTGATACTTGAGTATTGTCAGTGTCTAGGCTGTACTGTTTAGGTCACCGGCAACAATTATTGGGACATTGTTTTGTAACAATTTAAGGGTTGTGTTTAGAGATGATCTGAATCGTTGTGTATTTTTATATGATGGATATTGATAGATGCATAATAGTGAAATATCAGCTAGTTCAAGTAATAAGCTGTCAGCTTCCTCTAGACCTGGTTCAGTGAGTTTTGCATTCCAAAACGTTTTTACATGAACCACTATATATCCATTTTGATTGCAAGTTTTAAAGGCATAAAAAGAAGAGTATTCCGAAATTTCATCTATTACCACACATTTCTTTAACCAGCATTCGTTTAGAATAATTGCGTCTAATTGTTGTTGAAACTTTGCATTAAACATCAAAGTATACAACATTCCCCACCAATCTTACATCCTACTTACCAACCCGAATCATCTCTTCAAATACAAGGCCACATCTTGATGGTTTCAGTTTAGCGGATGCAGGTTATCATACACTAGGCCGTATCGACTTGTTCTGTGGAGTGGACGTATGTGCACATAAAATGAAAAGTCAAATTATCAATGGTTCCGGGCACTCCATGTGCACAGAATACCAGTCTGGGTTGGATTCTATTTGGCCACACACAACACAAAAACGAAACTCCAGATATTTGTCTCATGTACTTGCCAGTCTAACAAATGTATGAGAACAAGAAAGAGTAGAAAGGATTAGCGACAGCTGAAGAAAGAAAATGTGAAGAAATTTATCAAGCTACTACAATATCTACCGACGGGCGTTATATTATAAGATTACCAGCTAAGTAATTTAAGCTTTTATTGGCCGAAGAAAATACAAGAGAGATAGCATTACAAAGGTTGTTTCAATTGGAAAGAAAATTTAGAAAGGACCCAAATCTCAAAGAATATGTCGCGGTAATGCAAGAATATATGGACCAAAATCATATCGAAGTAGTACCTAAAGACGAGCTTAACCAATCTGCTGTATATTTACTACACCATGCGATTATAAAAGAAGATAAAGAAACAAGTGAAATTCGAACTGTATTTAACGCATCTCAAAAAGTTAACAATAATGTTTCGCTTAACGATGAGTTACAAGTAGGACCACAATTACAAGAAGACATGCGTATTCTTATTATGAGATGGAAAATAATAAAAATATGTTTTGTTGCTGAGATTCATTGCTTATACAAAAGAAGTATCGTCAAATATTGGTCAGCGTAGAAGATAGATATCCACAACTAATGGTATGGAGAAACAATACAGAGGAGTCTGTAAAAGATTACCATCTTAAAAGATTAACATTTGACACTGGTTCGGTCCCTTATTAAGATGTATGAACATTATTTCAAGTGGCTGAAAATAAAGGCCAGAATTATCCTAATGCATGCAAAATTATCATGGAAGATTTCTATATGGAACATCTTATGTCAGAAAAGGACTTAGTAGAAGACGCAATTAAAACGGCCAAAGAAGTTGATCAAATATTAAAAAGACGAGGTTTTATACTACAAAATCGTGCTCTAATAATAGTGAATTTTGAAAACAATTTGACATTTGAAAGAAGTTCCTATGTTCACCTTAATATTAAAATAGACGAAACTATTAGAGCCCTTGCATAACACTGGAATATGGGAGAAGATGTTTATGAATGCAGTCTCACCTTGCCTCCCATTACTAATATCATTTCAAAAATAACAATTTTGGCTACGATTGTTTGATCCACTGGCAGGTTGGCTCCCTCTATTTTCCTTGACAATTTTTTAACCCAGCAAATGTGGCTGCAGGGAATATCATTGGTGTCAAAATCCAAAGGTGGTTACATACAAAATATAAAATACAATGTGTTTTTCCAAGGTTTTTGGCGCTGCATTGCTTGCTGGACTTTTAAAACAAATAAAAGAAGCTATAAGAATGCCGATCCATCAAATCTACTTAATTAAATAGTTGAGTACTGAAGATGTGAAATACAGCAGATCTGAAGACATTACGACACATCTAGAAAGAGGTAAATATATTAAAACATGTCAGTTTAGAAAACACAGAAAATAATTTAGCAACAAAGTTTGATCAATTTAAAAATATAACATAATTATTAAGAGCAATCATTTACTGCAAAAGATTTCTAAAGGGAAAAAACATGAAGAATAAAAATATATCTATTTCTACTTAGGAAAAGTGCGGGGCCTTGATTACTAGCAGAAAAATTGTACAAAAAGTAACATTTAAAGGCAACATATATAACATAACATTAATGAAAAAGGTAAAAAATATGGTAAACTAAAATCATTTTTACCTTACCTGGATTAAGATCAAATCCTCAGGGTGGGCGGCCGATTCGATTATGCGATCTAGATGAATACAGCAAACATCTTATTATATTAGATAGTGATTTAACGGTATTTATTGCAGCAGACGCCCATCTTAAAACGTTACATGGCGAATCTCCATTAATACTAAGATATCGAAGATCAAAATATGGGATTCTGAAAGCAAAGACATTAGTGAAATTAACAATAAAAATGTGCCTTATATGTACGAGCTAAACGCTACAGCTAAACTACAAGTTATGGGAGACTTCCCTCGAGTACGGGTCTCACTTGCTCGACCTTTTTTTAAAAGCAGTGTAGACTTTTCTAGTCCTTATCAAATCCTTTGTCCAAAGATAGAGGATCCAAAACTATGAAGGTTTATATCGCTATACTAGTTTGTATGTGCACGAAAGCAATACCCTTAGAATTGTTGAGTGACATGTCTTCGGAAGCCTTTGTTGGCGCCTTTAGGAGGTTCGTTGCTAGAAGAGGTAGATTTTCACATCTTTGGAGTGATCAAGGAAGAAATTTCGTAGGATTTAATGAAGAACTAACATCATCTTGAAAGAAAGCACAATTATCATTCTATGAAAAGACTGACAATACACTAGCTTTAGATAATAAATGGCAAAAATATATAAAATTAAAAATACTTTGTCACCCCAGTTGACTGTTAACATGGTATAATGTCTTAACCTAAAAAAAAACTCTATGTTTGACGTTACTAAATGCGCTTTAGATAAGTTTTCACTTTTAAATTTTAAAAAGATACAATTAAGAATTAAAATAATTAAAAAAAGACAGAAAAGTACCTTATTCTTAAGCCTAATAGGTATGTTCTGCATACACGCCACAGGTACTTATAGCTACTTATTGTGCCAAAAAAAACAAGAAGTGTAATTTGTTTTGAAACAAATGAAAAAATAAAATAAGGCTCTAAATTCTTCGTGAAAATATATAGTTATGTAAATTAAATAACAATTTATTTTAAAGAGTGATTATCCTTATTCACTGATACTTCTTGAAAGATCTTTGACTTACAAGCAAATAATCAATATTTGCCATATACTCAAGCGCAAGCTCACAATACAATTACTCAGTAATAAATATTATTATTTATGGACCAAAATTTTGTTTATTATTAGAAAATAAGTTTTTTTTGCAAAGAAATAGTTATGAGATTTCAATACAGTAAATTAATTTTTTAGAAGGAATTGAAGTGAAGAGATGAAGAAAATAAGTGAATCGTACGACAGCGTACAACTATCCTCACAAAGATTGTAAAAATTAAGTGCAGAATTAAAACTGAATGAGATAGAATAACCAAAACAAAGGGAAAATAGCGAAGAGTTAATAAAGGAAGCGTTAAAGTCTCTAATAAAATACGAAGAAAATAGAAAAAGCTAAAAGTGCTCTCATGACGTCGTTCTTAGTTGCTGTCAAAGTTGGTTGGTGCCGTCGAATCTTTTCTGGTTGACTAGCGACGAGAGTGCATGGTGCCTGAATGGACCTTTTGACTTCGGTGGTCTTTGGAGCTTTGGCTAGCTAGTTGTAGTCACCAATTAAACACAACAAAAAAAATTGGAAATTTTAAAAGAAGTTGATCTAAGTCTTCCTGCGTCATAACTTATCTTATTTAAAAAAAACCTATAAAATATATTTCCAATATTATCCTTAATTGAGTAGAAATTTCTTGAAGCCTAATTATTTATAGAAGATTTGGTCGGTCATTAGAATTATTTTTTTTAATACCATTATATTTCTAAGTTCATTCAGTAATAAAAAAAGAGTTAAGCTAATCTATTTAAATGTATAAGGTTAATGTAACGTATTTACTTGGAGCTGAATACACGTTTCAAATAAGTGTGAGGCACAGCGTGGCCGGGCATGAAAAACTTGATCGTGCGTTTAGTCTGATCAGCTGGTGGCCAATATTTAAAAACTGACAAAAAAAGAATCGGGCACGCATATGGAACGGTTCTCTAGCCATTCGATGGTCCGTCTGGACGCTTGACAAAAAATACTGACAAATTTCATTTTGCGGTTGACTCCATACGTTTTGTTAGGACGACTGTAAACTAAATATATTATACCAAGTCCGCTATAGTTTTAGTTAAAAGGACATACTTTGAGATATTTAACAAAATTTTTTCAGAATTATTGTAATAATATTTCAAAAGACTGGAGTGTTTGATCCAAATGCCTTCTAGGCAGTTTTTGTTGCATTTTAAGATACCATTCTTACAATATCACACGCGATAGGATAAGCTGATTTTTTTAAAATCATTTTTCGTAATATAGGAGAGGTGTAAAAAATATTTCCTAAGAATTCAGAAGTTGATATTTAAAATTATTTTAAGAATCTACTTATGTATCTTCAATTGACATCTCCCTACCAATTTTCGTGACAATAAGTGCAGAAACGGTGGAGTAAGAGCCCGGACGAACAGACGGACAGATGTGACGTAATTATAATGGTTCCCAGTGGACTACTCAAACATAAAAAATACTCCTGCCGTAGTTAGACATTTAAAATAAGAGTCTGCGTCCATTCTGTTGGGGGTAAAATCATTTTTGTCATTGCGGTGGCAACGAGTGCTTACGAACGGCACTCGCTATTCAATGCGCACTTGTCGCACCAATCGTTTCCAGCGTTAACGAGATAACATACGTTGTAGCTTCTGATTGAACTCTCCGTGCGACCGCCAATTGGTACGAGCCGGAAAATTAATCAGACCACAAAAACACCGATGTGTGTCAAGTATCGGCACGAAGTAGCGAAAGATTCACCCACAATGCTATGGTTTTTCTGGTACGTGTCTCTTGTTTTCTTTTTTCCGGTGATTGCTTCACGAATAATTGTTTACAGACACCATTATATATTGTTTTTATTAAAGATGTTTTTTCAACATGTTATTCATAGTTGCATCTCTTGGCTTGTTAACAATAACCGTAAATTTCGATATACCTTTTAATTTCCACATGCTTATTTGTGTATTTCTCTGAACGATGATATAAATATGTTTCCTCATTATTATTTTTGCCAAAATCAAGTTTTTTATATTTTATATTTTAAACTGTTACAACAAGATCTAACACGTGAATAACGTGATTGTGTGAAATAAGGGAAGGATAAAGTTGTCTTTGAACACTAAAACTAATACGAGTCGCAGATGAATCGCCAGTTTTACGGTCATGTGTTATCAGCGTCCATCACTAAAAAAGAAAATTCATACAATAATTTACAAGTAAAGCTCATAAATGGTGAGCTTAATTATTAAACCATATCCGCTAATTTATAATAGATAAATAGTAAAGCTTTTATGCCAAAAATTTACAATTGTGTAAACTAAAAGAATACAGTTTTATACAGAAAATCTCCACAATCTTGGCCTAAAGAATAAAGCAATTTCACGTTACACCTATATTTACCGATTGGAATAAGGTCAGCAGGTCGCAACGAATGTGAAACGAATTAACACACTAATTGCGCTCATCGTACAAACCGAATTAGGAAAGCATTTAAATGTATTACTGGGCATTACTCGCTAGTAATATTGCAAGATGAAAGTAAATTGCGAAATCTAAAACCATTTCGATAGGCAATAGTTACGTGGAATCACTCTTGTTAATATATTTATTGTTTGCACAACTGCATTCCGGCATGCATAGGAGAGTGAGTGCTCTATCGCCTAATATGATTTCGACTATGGCAACAATAAAAGCATGTTTCATGTTTCAAACATCTACATTTTCTTATATAAAATACATTTTTCTTAGATATTTTTTTAGTAAATTGATTACGAAAAAATATGAATTATATTTGCATAGTATTTTACTGTATAAATTTAGTTAGTAATAATGCTATTACGAAATGTTTGTTTATAACTATTGCTCCAGTGCGAATTCAGAATACACCGCGCACTTTTGTTATTTTATTCAAGATAAAACGTAACCGTCATATTGAATTATACATGCAATGATGTGCATGCAGTTAAATTATAAATTAAGTTAAGTTAAGAGACCTGTGAATGTGTTGGTATGTTGATTTGTGTGAACTTTGGAGTAAATTTTCTGTCATAATAATTACGGAATGGGCTTTTAACAAGTGTGGAAATTTAACAACAAAAGTTAATGCACGCCACCAGCGTTCGAAATGAACACGTTTCACTTCTGTACGCATTTGGAAAATTAAACAGTCGTGAGCAATTAATCACCTATTTACGTATACGTGGTGAGATTAATGGGTGTAACATTTCGTAATATTAGAACCGAATTCTCTCCTTACGTAATTGAAAATTCATGTTTATAAAGTTTGAATATTTTTTATATAGTTATATGGTTTGTACTTATAGTGAGAATTTGTAGTTTTCTGAAGACTTTTTAAATTATATTGCCGATATTAGAGTTAATATAGCGATTCCATAGTCAAAATGTGTAGAATAATTGTTGTATATTAGATTTGTTTTTAAACAGATAATTGTACGCATGGAAGTTAGTTTAACTTTTATCGGACTGAAGAATGGTTTGTGTTTCATGTGTATCTATGTACCTATGTATGTATTATTTCTTTATTACCTCACATTGGCGACTCGTTCATATAGGTTATCACCCTCAAAGTATCAAATATATCTTTTCAAATTATTTGTTCTTCTATAGGTATATATAGGAAAAAACTATATAACTATAAGTATTAAAATAACCTGTCTTACATTAAAATATAAACATATTATATTATTAAACGTAATGAGATAAAAAGAGGTAGAAAAACATATTTTGGTTAGTTAATTTTTACACGGTCTTGTTAATACGAGAAACCATAATTGGTTTTCATTAAATAATTACAGAAGTATGTATATCGTACGTATATAATGTGCACAGATGATAACGAAAATTAGCTTAAAATATGACTCTGACGTGAAACTACAAGTACCATATGATACTTCTTTATTCAAATATATTTTCGTGGTTAAATTAAAATAACATAACAGCGCGGAATTGTGATTTTTTTAAAAAAGAATGATATACTTGAGAAGTGTTTTCTAATTTACTCAATAAAACAATTTAACTAAAAAATTTAAAAAATATGTGTAAGGTTTAAAAAAAGTCAAACTCCAGTGTTTAAATCCAAACCCAAACGATGCGCAGAAGTAATACACAGATTACAGGAAAAGTATTCAAAACTTACTGAACGTCTGGTGCTCTTAAGGTTACCTGCTGTAGGGAAACATATAAATATGGAAGAAATCACAGGTTATATAATTTCTTGTTTCATAGAAGCTTCTGATATCTCCACCACGGAACACTATTACTCCAAGACCTTCTCCACTCCAGTCACTCGCATTTGGTCAAATATTTAATAAATACAACACAAGAATATTGAAATTGAAACGGCAATACATACTTCAGCTAATAACTGTATAAAATATAAATAATAATAATCGATGGATCAAAATAAAATTATTTTTATATTTATATAATTCCTTATAACTTTAACTACCTAGAAGGGAACTATATCTTCCACCATCCCGCTGACCTACCTCTACTAGTACCGCTTAAATTATAACTATATAGCTCAAAGTGAGATTTTTTATTACTGTACCCAAACTGGACTTTTAACACGCCCCATACTACATACCGACATTTGATTCCGAAAACACGTATAAAATTAAAAATTATTATTAAATAATTACAACTTTCATGCTCAATCAATCATTTATAACGAAAATTTTTACAAAGAAATATAAGTAATCTAACTACAATAATAAAATAACCCTACTCCTCGCAGCATGGTGCCAAAATCGCTGGCTGCATTTCTTTGCTGAATGGTTATATTTAATCTTTGGGCGAGAAAAGAACCAGCCTTCTTGTCGACAGTCACAAGATTAATTTTATGAAGTAGCTCTTTAATTTTTTTTATTCCTTGGACCCCAACGTCTATCAACGTCTATAACGATCAACGTCTGCATAGCAAGGGGCACAAATAGATAATCCGCACTGATAGACTTGTCTTAGCAACACTTGCTCACTTCAGCTGCCTCTGATGCCGCCCCGGCCCTTATTGAAGTTGCTCTTAGATGGGAGGCAGCCAATGTGTCGACGCAAGTTGCGTCACAAGGGCTTTGCCTCTCTCCCAAGAGATTAAGGTCAGGCCATTGGGTCGCTTGCCGTCATCGCGAAAAATGCCAGCGGGCTAGAGAATTGAGGGAAAATTTAAAGTGGCAAGAACGCTCCAGATGAGCTGGTTCAGAGAGCCATGGCGTAAAAAAGGCCAGCACTTTTTGACACGTTGGACTGTGCACGCCTTAATTATTAACATAAGAACCACATGGACAAACATGTAGTTCACACAACGGAGTACCCAAATGGATTCCTACGGCAACGCTTAAGCTTTCGCGATACAGCAATGTACCTAAATTGCTTAATGGAAGAGCTTGAAGTTAGTGGCTAGAATCCTTTGATGAGACACCAAGAAAACGAGCGCGGTCGGTATCACTGTCTAAAGCTTGGAACAATTCTTGGTGAGTTTTCCGAACCAAAGTAATATCCCACTATTTTTGTTGGTTAACTTCAAGTGGAATATTTTCATTAGGGCAGGTAGCCACGTTTTTTGTAGCTGCATCGGCTCAAGAGCGCCTATAACATAACAGCACCGTGTCATCAGCATAACACATGATATCTGTTTTTTTTACTAATAGCCTTAGTAATATCATTTCTGTAAATAAGAAATAGTATTGGACCCAAAATACTGCCTTGCGGAACGCCAAAATCAATTGGAAGGTAAGAGCTATAGTTATCCCATAGTTTGACACATTGACAGCGATTTGTTAGGTAGCTCTGGAACCACTTAAGGGGTACGCCCCTAAGAAACTCATGTTTTTTTTAGTAGAATCGGGACTGACACTTAGAAAAATCTAAAAATATTCCTGTACATTTGTTTTCGTCATCAACTGAGTTTGAAATCGTTATAATTAATTTTGTCACGGCGTTTTCAGTTGAATTAACATAACAATTATCATGAATATAATTAATTGAATTTAACAATTGAATAAGTTGATCGTTAACAATCTTTTCAACAATTTTGGAAAAAAGAGACAAGAGTAATAAAAGAATAAAAAAAAACCTGAACCTACAGACCAACTGTAGGTTCAGGTTTTTTTTGGATCCGCTTTTATGGATAAGAACAACGCATGCAAGTTTCGAAATGTTTGGAAAGATGCCAATAGAGAGACTTAGATTTATAAGAAATGTAAGAGGTTCTCCAATATGTGGTATAATCAATTATAGAATAATAATTGAATAAGTTGATCGTTAACAATCTTTTCAACAATTTTGGAAAAAAGAGACAAGAGTAATAAAAGAATAAAAAA
>JAOCPS010811591.1:0-19214 GCA_025505425.1 Graphium colonna
TGATGAGTCAAGATCAGCAGTGTATAGGTTATACAGGAGAGGACTTAAGACAGAGCCTTGCGGTAGACCTTTCCAAAAGAGACGGGAAGGGGAGAGAAATCTATGGTAACGGACAGAGATTGTACGACAAATATATAAATTAAAGATAATATTAACTAGCCTCACAGAGATATTCAGATTAAGCATCATCTGCCTAAGTAATGAAAGTTGGACACTATCGTAGGTAGAGGAAATATCAAGGAAAACCCCAACAACATGCTCATTACGAGATAAAGCAAGCCTTATTTTATTTGTAAGAATGCTGAGATTATCCATAGTACTTATACCACGTCAGAACCCAAATTGAATATTCGAGAGCAGGCCACTGTTTTTGAGAATCCATTCTAATCTGTTTTTCACAAGGTATTGAAGGATTTTTGCCATTACGGACGAAAGGGCAATAGATCGATATGATGAAGGGTCATTAGGGTCTTAATTATGTTTTAAGATTGGGATGATTATTTGGATTTTCCATGATTCTAGAACAGAAAATGTGATTTAAAATATCAAGGAAAAATTATTTTGAAGTATGAGAAGATTTATATATTAATTAATGAGAGATACCGTTTGCACCTGGGGAGGAATCTTTAAGGTTTTCAAGAGCACAGGAGAGCTTAGGGAACGAGAAAAGGTCCTTCATGGGATCAGATACAGATAAACAGGGATTAGATGAAAGGAAAAGGCAATCATAAGTGGGAACAAAGGATGGGTGGCTAGTTTATTTAGAAATTCTTCCAACCATATTGTGGGATCATTACATGTGTTTTGCTCAGAATAAGCACCACGGAAGTTGGAGATTCTGCGCCATACTATCGCTGAAGGAGTACAGGGAGACAATGATTCGCAAAATTGAAGCCAACCTTTTCCGATAGGCGAGATATGTGTCCATGGTAAGCTTCTCTACTTAGATTTTTTCGGCATTATTTCTTGCTTTAACAGATGCAGTGCACTCGGAATCCCACCAAGGTGGAGAGGAAAGGCGGCCACGAGTAGAATTTTTTTACAGATATGGATTTCTCAGCAACCGCTAGGATACAGGAAACTAAGTTGGAATATGAAGCCAGGAAGTTAAAGGTGTTTACTGGAGGGAGAAAGAGAATTTTGTCATCTAAAATGCCAGAATGTTTACCCCAATCAGCATCAGACAGTCTGAACTTTTGTAGAGGGGGAAGGATGGAAACAGAAGGAGAAGGTTGAAGAGGTTTAATTAAAATTGGAAAGTGATCACTGTCATAAGAATTAGGCAGTATCGACCAAGAAAGAGAATTAACTAATGTCGGTGATACAAGGGTTAGATTGGGGGAATTGGAATTTTGGCCGGGAAGTGTCCTGCGAGTTGGGGATCCATTGTTTAGAAAACACAAATTGTTATCATCCAGTAGTTCCAAAAAGTTAGAAGTAGCAGCATCAGTGTGATTGGACCCCCATATAGAGTGCTGAAGATTAAAATCTCCAGACACAATAAGGGGACCAGGAATAGCGGATAGAATGTGATTAAGCTTTAAGATGATGGAGGTATTAGAATGAGGGATATAGCAAGATATATAGGAGATGTTTTTAGATTTTGCTGCAACTGTGTGTAGGTATGGACTATAAATAGGGATTGGGATTTGAGAGGAAGTAAGGGATCTGGAAACAAGAAGGGCACAGTCTGCCTTTACAACATCCCTGTCATCACGAAGGCAAGAGTAACCCGGAATCTTAAATACAGATCCCGGTTTTAGCCAGGTCTCCGAGATAGCAAGGATGGCTGGATTAAAGCGATTAATTAAAAAAATAGCTTCATGTTTCTTGCGGTGGATACTTTTAGAGTTCCACGAAAGAACTGTCGCCATTTTTAACAATTAAGCGCTCTAGGAGTTGTTGAAGTAGGGTAACGACATTGTTCGGTAGGGAGGCTGAGAACTTTGAAATCATGTTGATTAAGGAGCAGGTAAGTAATTCGATAAGGTTATCATTGGGAGTAGGCAAAGGGGCAGACTTTATGAAGGAATGCGAAAGAGCACAACCATTAGGTTGGGAAGATTGGGGAGAGCTGACTATATTATTATGGGCTTGGACATCGTATGATTTACTTAATGGAGTTTTGAGACGAGGTGATCGTAGTACAGTTTTAGAGTAGGATATGTGGGAGTTGGTTTGAGAGGAGAAAGATGGGGTAAACATATGCTGGGGTAATTGGGAATAATGGAGTGATTGAGCAGGATGAGTAAGGAGTGGAGCGGGTAGACTGGCCATATTAGCATAAGGACGTTTGGAAATGGGGAATCTGTATTCAGCCTCTGAGTAGCTGATATTTTCTTGGGAAATTATGATTTCAATTGACCTCTGTCTGGATTGTTCAGAGCATTTTTCATCGTTGGCTTTATGGTTGCCAGTGCACAGTATGTATACAGTGTTACTGTCAGGCAGTGCACAAGAGCTGCCAGTGTGACCCTGACCTCAGCGATAGCACCTTGGCTGAGATCTACACTGGGAGCCAATGTGTCCGAACCTACAGCAGTTTCTACATTGTATCGTTGACAATTGATAAGTGGAATAGGTAGTGAAGAGTGATAGCAAAAAACTCTTTCTGGCAAAGTCTGGCCTAAACTACAGAGTTTGATGGAATCCAAGTGACCTGACCTTCCGTTCGCAATCTAGTATTTTAGCGTCTAGCCCTAACAACCTCACCACAATTTGATAGAGTTTTAATATTTTCCACCAATTCTTCTAACGTCCAATCAGTAGGGATGCCTTTCACAACTCCCATGCGGGTAATGTGGAATCTGGGGATGACTGCAGAAAAGTTATGTGTTTTGAGAATGTTATGGGAAATAAAGTTATTTGCATTTTGATGTGTTCTGAACTCGACAAGCATTCTATTTCTTCACAGAGGTTTTATGCCGCCGTCTACTATACCTGCAATTTGGGATTTGTGTAGTAGTTAAGCGAATTTGAGAAGTTTCAGTGGTTGTGCAGAGGGCACATCAGGAGTCGATCTGGAGCCATGAACAATAAATGGTCCTTTATCTTGGTCCGAATACGCAAATTGGGAATCGCTATCAAAGCCGTTTTTGGAGTAATTAGACTGATAGGAGGCGGAAGGTGGAACTGTTTTTTTTATCAACAGCGTCTGCGTTTTCCGCGGAACGTTTACGATGCTGTTGACTGTTCGCTTGAGGTTTTTGGGGTGTTGCCTAAGAGATAGTTATGGAGTCTTCAGTTTCCATTATGTCTGGGGGACGGCTACCTCCTGCATCTAGAGGTTTATCTTCGACCATTTGGCACACTTAAAAGTAATAAATACGGGATGAAAATACAAACTCTTACCAATATAACATAAACCCTCTACCAAACAGACATAAGACAAACAGATTTAGGTATTTAAGACACAAAATACGAAAAATTTCGCGAAACTACTCTAACAACGTGTTTGCATCAATATTTTGACAAGCAGAATCACCGGACGTACTACTTAATAAAGTGTAAAGATATTTGGTTTCGCGAAATTGACATCTGTTTGTCGCGCAATTTATAGCGCTATAGCTGCGTGCAGGGTATTTTAGATTGCGCTCTATGCTACGGATACTTTTGACAGATAATTTTGATTTACAATCTGTTCATTAAAAACATGTTGGTTGTTTGTTGTTTTATGATTATTATTGTTTAAAAATAAATCTGCAGGCCCTATTGTAAGCTTTCAGGATATAATGGCTAATAATTTAGATTTTAACAAAATATGCCGAGCTTGTTTATCTGATGCAGGCCCGTTAAAAGAACTGTTCACAGTTTGTTCTTCTGAAGTGTTTAAATATTGTACGTCCGTAGAGGTGAGAACAATTAATAATAAAAATCCTTTAAAAACATCGTTTCGTTTTATAAAAAATACGAATATATGTGTAATTAAAAATTTATTCTTACATCATCAGTCATCTATTTATATTAAAATAGAAAAAAAACAGCTATTAAGAAAACATGCATCTGTTTATTTTCGTTTTAAGTATTTTATTTTAATTTTACTGAACATAATTCGAGTAACATTTCGCAATTATTTTACTTAGCATAGTGACTTTTTATTTAGTTATTAATAAATATTTATAAAGATTTCAGAAAATGATGGGCTACCAACATTAATTTGTCAAACTTGCCTTGACCTGCTAAACAAACTTTATTACTTCAAACAAGTTGTTGTTCGCTCAAACATACTACTAAAGCAACAATGTTCTACAGATAGAGATAAGGTATTTACACATAAATTTAAACTAAGTAAGTTGTTGTTTATTATGTTGGTAATAGTAGAGAGTTGTTTTTATATATTTTTGTTAAATTGTAAATTTTAAGGATTTTAATGTTTCTATGTATCAACTGCTGTCATTGCCTAAATTGGCTGGCTTATCAGCAAAAGTATAAAAAAGAGCAGATACTTATAGCCATCTATGCTTTTAAGCAAATGATGCACTTGTGTTCAACTTTTAATAATTGCCAACTGCTAGTTTACTTCATTTATAAAAATATGAGAAATAACTCTGCGATAACAACGGGTCCTATTATTATTTAGGAAAAATATATATTCCCTTTGTCTAAATAAGTAAATAATGCTTGGGAATTCATTTGCAGCTAGTAAAGATGGAACATCACAATGCTGAAAACAATGATATAGTAGAAGTAAATATTATGGAACTTTCTGATGCTCATGTCCATAACAACCTTAATAATGAACAAGAGAATCACTCCAAAGTCAGGTAACATAAAACTTATAATCATACTTTTTCATCATTGGCCAAAATTACAATCAATAATTTATGTATATATTTATATCCAGATGTATCTATTTATAAACCATTTTTAATTTATTTTTGCTGATAGCTCTATAAGGTATCAAAACCCTTTTTATTTGAAAAGATAATTTCAAAGTAAAATAGTAAAAAAATAAAATAATAAAAAATAAAATAATTTTAAAGAATAATAAACAAAATAAGTTCTTTATCTGATAGGGTATACTTCCAAAATGGACCCACAAAATTTTGCTATTTTCTGTAGAGAATAATTATGATTGCTAATACATAGTTTTTTGCATATAATAGATAAATAAGACCATTAAAGCAAAAACCTAGTGGGGCTTTTCATAGTAATAGCAAAATTTAAAACTAAAGTTAAAATGCCATTTGATACAACGTCAATAATTTCTATAAGTAGTCACTGATCAGAAGTCCTCGACAACATCCTGCGGTTTTGGGGGCTAAATTTAGCATAATAGCCATAGTTTTCCATACATTTAAGGTCACATCTTGTTTAGCTCACAGAACTGTCAATTCTATTTTATTTCTTTGGCACCAAAGGCATAGTAGTTGACAACAATTTAATCAAATTTAGATGGGCTTAAGATCTCTATCTATCCTGATTCACAAATAATAATACAAACTGTACAGAATTATAGTCGGACTTTTAATTTAAGAAATATCTGGAGATAACTATAACATTGGGGTTTTCTTTTAATGTCAAAACAAAGTAGATGAAAGCTGTCAATATAAATAACAAATATAATATTAGTTGCTACTTGGACTCATGCTCCAACCAATGCTAGGCAAAATGTTATACTCACTAATCTTCTTGCGACATAGAAGAAGATTTTAGATCAGAGAAGAATCTGAAAAATCTCACATCAATCCCACTATCAGCTGAATACATCAAGACTGAATAAGATAGCAGAAGAGAAAACAAATCAAACATGGTTTGATAATCCACCAAATACTAAAAAGTTTACCTGGAAAATTTATACATTTGTCATATTTGGTTGTAAGTCTGATGTCATCCCTAGCTATCAGTTTGTTTTCGGGAAGTCTCATTTTATTATTGAATTAATCCACAAGGTATATTGCACTATAAGGCTAGGCTTTGAATACAAAAAGCACTGCTCTGTCTTACTCCATGCACAAAAAACCTTTGGTCATGTTTGGCACAGGGGACAACCTGTAGGACATATAGGCTGATTTACCTCTAGGCATGGTTCTTGGTCTTATACTTTATAAAATACTAGTTATACTTAATACGTTTCACTTCTTTGTGTCGTTGGCAAAAAACTCAGGCAGTGCCAGCCCAGAATTCAGCCACAGCAATTGCATTGTCTGTAGTAGCCTACAGATCTTGGACACTGCATGTAGGGGGATACCGAGGACACTTTAAAAGGTGCAACATTATCTGGGGGTCAAAATTATATGTTTCACTAAGGCGCATACAAAACTTAACATTTTATGTGCTTTATAACATATTCATATCAGACTTTACAGAATGACATCACTGCCTCAACATACGGTAAAATACTTACATACCTATCCACAATAATCCCATGATTACGAAGAATACGCCTAGGCTGGGCGGAATTTGAGAAGCTACTACGTCTTCTCGAATCGTCAATACCACAATCTCTAAAGTAGAAAGTATTTAATCTGTGCGTCCTACTAGTGATAACTTACAGAACCGAAACATGGACGTTAACCGCGGGGCTGGTCCTTAAATTCAAGGACTGAGTGACCTACGCGCGGGCAATGGAACACGCAATGCTCGGGGTTTCTCTAACGGATAAAATTTTAAACTGATTTCAATCATTCGCTATAGAACTATAGTCGGACTTTTAATTCGATGCAGTTAACTGACAGTTCCAGTGTTACAAGTTTATGCGGTATAAAAAAATAGTGACTGGGCTAAATTTAATGAATAATTCTATTGGTTTAATCTTTGAACTTTTGGAAGAAAAAAGAATATATTTGAACTTTACACTCTGTTCCTATGAAATATTAAGATAAAACAGAATATTAGATTAGAAATAAAACCAATAATAATTTAGTTTTCAACTACAAATATAATGTTTATTGACTAATCTTTGCGATGGTTGGCAGTTCGTTTCTAAAAAAGAACTGGTGCACATATCGTCTAATAGCGGAGAACGTAAATTCGTCAAATTATCTTTGAATGATAGTTTTGGGCCAGGTTTTATTGGTGTATCTTTGTTCTCTTTAGATTCCTTTAGGACAATATAAATGACACGTTTTCCTATTCCTAAAATTTCAACTACTTTAGACACACATTCATCTTTCTTAGGCACTTCGAACTCGGCCAATTTCCCAGACTGTTCTTAATAAACGTATTTGTAGGCGTTGCTAATCATTACTTTTTCTGTCACCATGAAAGCCTTACGTGGACGTTTTTTTTTCTCCGGGACGGGACGGGTTTTGATTTCTAACAAGACAACGATCCTAAACACAGTTCTAAACCATGGTGGGGTTAATTTTGAGTTTCATGTAATTTTCCAACTTTCATAAAGGTGGAAAACTTTTGGCCGGCGGTGTATATATTTATTCAGTACAAAGTCAACTTCATAACACAATAATAGATGCTATCATACCGAAAACCAAATGCCTATTCAAAGCGGCAATAAATATTTTAAAAAAAATTGGTTTGTTTATAATATCAACTATTGGAAACTATACTAATTCCAAACTTCCTTCTTTTCAAAAGTCGATTATAAAAGGGACCTCGCAAAACTAATTTCGCCGACCTATAGATGTGGTCTAGTGCCGCCACTGGACGCCCTGCAGCACGATGGACCGACTATATGAAATCGGTGGCTGGTAGCTGATGGATGCCTGCATGCCCAGGACTACTTTCCCTAATCAAGTCAGGAGTATGGGTACCTCACAATCTTAGTGAAGGATTCAATCGCCACAAATCTGCTTTAACGGGTAAAAATGGAGACCTATGTAAACATGATTGTAACAGGCGATGAAAAATAGGTCACCTTCAAGTATAAAGTCGGCAAAAGAAATAAAGAAATGACAAAAGGCTTAATAAAAATAAACCCCCACCAGATTCCAAACCAAAGGTCGATGGCAAAAAAATCATGTTCTGTGTATGATGAGATTGTCAAGGAATGATTTACCACGAGTTGATACCAAATTTAACTATTACCTACTGCGGATAGATGATATGTCTGGCATCTGCAAAGAGCAATCTGCACTCGTTGATCGAAAAAATATCATCCTTGTGCACGACTTAATTAAATAAAAATAAAGTAATTCGTTTAATTTAACATTATAAATATCTTATTAAGAAACGGTAGTTACTGATGACTTGACCTAATAGTCTTGGTATGTTAATCCCTATCCATAGTCTTAACTGCAAGATTAAGGCTCTAAAGAAATAGATAATTAAAACGAATACAGTATGTTAATAGATTTGTACTTTCGACCACCTCATTTACCAGGCAAAATTGAAAAGTTTAAAATCAACATTTATTTTCAATGATAATTTAACATTGTAACCATTATTTATCATTATGTATATTTTAGGAGAAGAAAAAGGGGAGCGACAAAATACACCGAACAACCTATAAAGAAGAGAGAAAGAATGAAATGTATGAAATGCGGGAAAAACTTTCAAAAGTACGAGAACTTTGAGGCTCATATGCGAAGTCATTTCGGTAAGAAGGTAAGTTTTATATTTGCTTTACATTAAATTTGTGAAACGAACGTTGAATAATATAATTATCGAATTAACTTTTAGCCGGACATCAAGTGCAAATACTGTGATAAGACATTTCTGACTCTACGTAATTTGAATAGCCACGTCCGTGTGCATACAGCCGTCCGAAAATACCAATGCCGCACTTGCAACAAGAGCTTTGCGTATTTAAATGTACTGAAAAATCACGAGCTCATTCATGCTGGAGTAAAAAGACACATGTGCCATTTGTGTGATGCTAAATTTGTTCAGGCATACAATCTTAAGGTAAAAGTATTCTTTTTTTTTTAATATAAGTTTTAATAAATAAAATAGACAGACATTAGAATCGCACCTATGTTAAATCGACAAAAAAAAATTCAAAAATTAGCAATTTCAAATATTGATCTGCCATTATTTTGTAAAAAAATATTATTTTTTAAACCAACATTATTTTTTAAACATGCAACACTATGATAACGAGGCTCAACCGATTCATTATTAACGGATCTCTAAAGGGATCCGAGGCGCGCGAAATACAACAACCGCGTTTAGTTTATGTGGGTGCATTCATAATAAACTTTATTTTTTCGAAAATTTAAAGATAACCAACCGGAGGAAAAGAAAACAGTTGTTGGCCGTGTTTTCGTAACCGCATCTACGGATCTGGAAGTGTTAATCCAAAACTTGCTATACCAAAAGTCGTGTCTTAAGCGCCTTCTAATTGATGTTTCATCGAACAATTATGTAACTGTTGCTCTAGAAATTAATACATTTCAGTAATAAAAGTGTGATTTTGCTATTACAGATGCATATCGAAACTCATAATAATGAAAAAAACTATGGTTGCTCACAATGCGGGAAAAAATTTGCACAACCTGGCAATTTAAAAATCCATCTAATTCGACACACTGGAATCAAAAACTTTGCGTGCACGTTGTGTGATATGCGATTTTACATTAAGGTATTTTTTTATAATAAAATTTCTTTGATATTATTAAATAAAGTTTAATAAATACACGGTAAATTTTTATAATTTTAGGCAGATCTGGTAAAGCATATGAGGTCTCATTCGGCAGATAAACCTTTCTCGTGCCAACTTTGCGAGAAAACTTTCAAAAGCAGAAGTTTTCAAGCTATACATATGCGTACTCATACCGGTATATTATTCACAGATTATTAATGAAATCCACTTAATCATATATATAATGAAGAAGAACTTGTAAATAAATAGCAATTTATTAAATTTTAGGTGAACGGCCGTACGCGTGCGACCTTTGTCCGAAGAAGTTTATGGCACGAAAAGACTTGAGGAACCATAGAATGATTCACACAGGTGAAAAGCCACATAAATGTCAATTGTGCAATCAGGCTTTTATACAAAAATGTGCACTGAACAGGCATATGAAAGGTCACGGGAAAGTTGCGGATGATACGCAAAACTTAATAGTGAGGCCACAGATGCAACCCATGGAAAATACAGCGCCATTAGCTCTTTCCTATACACATTGGCATGGGGAGGCATGATTCATATATTTTAAAAAAATGGTTTCTGGACAAGGGTTTTCTGGCATGACAGGGATCGACGAGTTAAATGACAATTTTTGATTTTAGCAAATTTTTAAATTGAAAATGCAGTTCTTATATTTCCATAAATTTAAAGTATTAATATTTATTTGTATTAAAAATCAAGTGCAACTGAGGTATATGTTTTGAAATATTTATAGCGATGAAAAGTAAATATAGTTTCATTTGACGAATTCGTGCACAGATTTATATTTGTATATAAATGAAATTAAATTTAACGTCATGAGCGTATAACGCAGTGTCAATTCACAAACGTGATATAAATATAGTGTTAAAGGAATCAGCTTTAAGTAACAATAAATAAATATAGAAAAATAATTTACTGGTTTTTATTTATCCTATAAAATAATTGTACTCAGCTATATCCCTAGGCTTTTCCTAAATAACTTAAGGTTGGTTTAAATTCTAACCAGATTTTGCCAAAATCTCTGTCCTTACTAGTTTTCAAAGCTAAAAATGACGATACCTTTTCAAATCGGTCTTTAAGCGACAATGGATTTTCTGGATTGGATTTTAAAAAAATGTAAGCGGTGACTGTCATCGATCGAACCAAGATTTAGGTTTTTTAGTTAGTTCTTATCTAAATATCTTAATAGATTCTTTTTCCTGACTACCTGGAACAGGCTGCGCAAGTTCCACGTAGGAAACTGGCGACCGCTTTATTGCCGTTCCTTTACAACAGAATCGTCGAATCAACACTGTTAGGTCACAGTGCCCACGTAACCTTGGGATTATGTCACAGCAGATAAATAGTTATAAGAATTTTGGGAAAGAAACTAATTCCTACATCGGTCTGCAATGGGGCGACCTGTAGAATACCGTACATCATATCGTCATTTTACTTAAGAGCATTTCCTTTGAGTAATTTAATATTTTCCAAAGAGTGCATGATTTGCCTATTTATCAACGATGTTAAAACTTTCTTCTCAATGCTGTATTGAAGAACGGGTCGCGTACGGCTGCAGATCATGCATTGTCTGTTTGCCAGCATAGACAATGCATTCCTGTGGAGGCGAAGATCGATATCGTGGTTCATGATGTTCAAAAGCTTATCAGCAGATTCAGAAAGTCCTAGCTGAACGCGTGTTATTTTTTTACTTCAAGTGTTACCCCCCGTCGAGCGGTATGCCAATGCACCAAGAGTATGTTAGATATTATATTCTACTACCTGGATTTTTTTAAGAAAAAAAATATAGTGCGATGTACAAAAAAATCATTCCGGTAAATTCATATTTGCTCTATTCAGTTGTTTTTCGTCATTTAAACTATTGCTTTTCAATGCTTACAACTATTGATATAAAGTAAAATTCACATAAATAAATTAACTGTCAGAAATAGCCCGGGTTTTATCTAATACTCATTTATTTTCGCTTTCAGCTAATTTTATCCATGAGTGTTTTAATTTAAAAAAGAAATAGTTTTCCTATTTCCCTAAAATATCTTAACACTATTAAATAGGATGCTGAGATTCATTTATTTTTGACATATTACTATGATTTACTAATTATTAGACTATAAAAACGATTAAGGTAGCGCCGGAAATTTGTCATGGACTTTCGTATGTCGTTTCAGTGTTCCCCGCTGAGTGAATGCCTGTCCACAAACATTGCATTTATGTGGTTTTTCGCCCGTATGTATCCTATGGTGTTCTTCCAACCTCTTCTTTGACGAGAAACTTTTGGGACAAAAACCGCAGGAAAATGGCCGCTCCCCCGAATGTGTCCTTTTATGTTCGACCAAAGAGTAGTTAGTGGAGTAAGATTTGTCACATAGATCACATTTGTGGAGTTTCTGCCCTTCGTGTAAACGCATGTGTCTGATCAGGTTGCTCTTCTCGGAAAACGGATAAGCGCATATTTGACAGACGAACTTTTTCCCGCTGTGACGTTTTGATATATGCGAGAGTAATACATTGTTGGAAAAGAATTTCTTCCCGCATTGCTGGCATTCGTATTTCCGTTCCCTGTTTTCATCGTGCGTTTGTAGATGTGCCTGGAAGTAATTTTCATAGCTTAGATATGATTGATAGACAAAAAACCCTATACACAATCTCGTTAATTTTATGTGCAGAATATACAACATTTTTTACAAAGAAATCTCCAATGCATGCACAAACAGAGAAGGAAACCAACGAAATCATAAGATATTTGTATGAGGATCATACATTTAATATCCAATTACACAAAATTTTATAATATTCGGTGCAACCATTTCGTTTAGAATCATAGTTACGTCCCCATATACAAAATAATTCATAATACAAGCTGGTATTTGCGACTCTGTACGCGAGGACTCCAGAATGAGGTGTAGTTCACATTTTGCGCGTTACCCTCTTAAATCCCGTACATACAGGTGATTGGTGGGTCCCTAACGTTATTAGCGGAGAGCACTCGGTACTTATTTTTCATCATATTTATAGCTAGGGGCATAGTTTTCGACCAAATTTTACATTAAACGAATGAAGTGTGGCGACTCGGCGCGGCGCCTCATCACAGCTGTACACGCGAGGTCATCGTCACATCGACCTCCCCTTCCGTCACACTTTGGCCAATGCATGTCCGCTAGGATGAACATGAGTTACGTAATATTATTTTTACTTGAGATTATGTTTGCACAGTGGTAAATCAATATGAATAAACATAATAATATTTTTATTCTTCATATATGACACTCGCACATAATGTCTTAAAGTATTAAAAGTGACTCGCCAGTCAACCTGTATATCTACTTATTATTTTACTTTCAGGGCTATCCCTGTAGCGTTTTGCTTCCCGTATTTGAACTACTCTACTACTAAGTTTTATTTTTACAACGAAAGTAGCCGCCCGCCTTCTGCAAGAACTAATCTATGTTCATTCTAGATTTTATCAAAATAGGTTCTGCCATTTTGACGTGAAAACGGAGAATACATACAAACATTCTGACATGCGCATTTATGCTATTAGTAACGAGTTAGGGTGTGGATTGTAATATATTATCATCTATATAGCATTACTTTTAATTGTGACCGGTTGGCGCAGATGATAAATCGTTCGGCGCCATGGATCATGGTTCGATTCCCACTCGGAACAAATACAGTGTAAACTCCATGTAACGTCACTCGATTTAACGACGAAGTACCCCCCCCCTGGTCGACATCAATTGTCTTTAATTGATTTAACTTGCCTTCCATGCAACGATACATTCGTTTCATTTAACAACTTCCTATAACGCCTTTAGTGTCGGTATATAGAGTTTACACTATATTTGTAAGGTTTACAGATCATTGTTTCTGATTTTGGGTATTCGTATTTGTAATATAATATTTATGTTTGAAAAAACGTCTTTGAAACACACAAGTCACAAAAGGACAAACATTTAATTTTCTAGAAAAATAAATTACCTTCAATGCTGCCGTAGACACAAACTTATTTCCACAAATATCGCATATACATGTGCTGCGTTGACTGTGAGTCTTCTCGTGCATTCGTAGTGTGTGCCGGTTCTTGGAAGTTTTGCCGCATGTGCGACATTTCAGGCTGTCGAGATTGACCCGAGTGTGCTCGCTCTCATTATGCCTTCTTAATCCACTCCAAGTCACGAATCTCTTGTCGCAACTCACACAGGTGATTGACACCTGAAAAGGTTTTTAATCTTTCATTTAACAAGTTTGTTTTCAAAGAAAATTACAAAATACCGACTTCGAACTTCTTTGAAATGTATTTTTCGTTTCCGTTATTTTGATTTTAAAAACAAAAAGAACTAAATCAATTTTATGAGACCGTTTCAGAAGTATATCCATTGTAAAAAAAACAAATAATTGGTTTATAAATGGAGCAGATCTACGCAAACATATCTAAAAGAACATGTGAATTGAGAACATCCTCCTTTTAGGAAGTTGTTTAAAAGTAAAGCTACTTTCGACTGAAAAAAAAAACTGAACTTCACCTTGAATCATGGTTAGGAAATAATTTATTGTGTTAAGTATTTCCTATTTTATGAAAAGTCTTTTCATTCATGAAAATAGACATGCAGTAAAAAAAAACTTGTAAAGAGATGATTACAACCTATACACATGGTATGATAAAATTAATACTACTGTTTGAAAGTAAACTATTAAGTTAAACGTAAAAAGTGTCGTAAAAAGTAAATCGCAACTCCGTGTTTAGTACACCAAACCTTAAAATCAAGGCACCGTGAAGTTTTTATTAATGAACAAAATGGGATACTTTTTTGTATGTATATTATTATGTCTTTATATTTTTTTTTGATAAATTTATCGTCGTCTTCGACAGGATCACGGGGGCTTGATGCCTTTTGTCGGTTGGAAACATATCAAAGTTAGTAGGAGGGGATTGGGTATTTAACCAATCACGCTTGTCCATTGCGGAGTGATAAGGGAGCAGTAAACCATCTCACTAGGTTTAACGCCTGCTGTTCTTGGTGTTTAAGGAAGACGCTCGTCCGTCACCACCATACGCCACTATCCTGCTCTAAAAGCACTATGTTGCCTGTAGATGGTTTAATTTTGGAGTTTTCCTTTCACGTATACAGGTTGCAGATCAGTTCACTCAGAGCAGCTAAACAAAGCATAACTAAGGGTCGTGGATAGCTTGCCTTAAAGATACCAACGGCCATAAACAAAGCAGCCGTGACAATATAATTAAAATATCATCTGAATTTTACAAAAATCTGTAATCCGATAATGCTTTTATCATATCACCATTATTTGATCACAAACTAGCAGAAGAGATAGAGGTATACAACCAGATGAAATTTAGTAAAAGTCTGGGAGATGATGGACCAAAGCTACTGTACATCACAAAATTTTTTATCAGCATATTAGTTTAAGGGATGTTTCCAAATAATTTCTGTCCTTCAAATATTATATTAATACACAAGAAGGGAGACAAAACAAACATAAACAATAAAGACCAATTACTTAGTATTAATGTTGCATATCTGACAAACTGGACCGCCATCAACCTTCCAAACAGGCAGGCTTCCACCCCGTTCTTTCTACAACCTACCACCTCCATACCTTAAAACAGTTAACAGAAAAACACCAAGAGTTCAACATGCCATTACACCTCGCGTTCATCGACTACTCAAAGACCTTTGACAGACATCTAAAACACGCATCCAAGTTTGCGCCATAAAAACAGGAAACGGACAAAGTTTATATCAACTTACAAAAAATAATATATTGAAAAAGTACTGCTGCACTAAAATTACAATCGTCCGGACCACTTTTCCACATCTAATTACTCATCCCACTATACTGGATTTTGTTTTATAAAATGTTGTGACAAACTATAAAAACATTATTTATATCAAGAATTGTATACAATTATGCTATTAAATTTTTTCACTGTGCATTTGATGACAATAGATAGGTTTTGCTGCTTATTAATCATTAAAAGCACTATACATTCTATATTATTTATTTAGTAAGTTATATATAAATTAATTTTAATTACTTTTAAGTAAATTGTGCAGGACATCACCAGAAATATATTGATTGGATTGAGCCAATATTTGTTATTTAAAATAATGATACTATATATGACAGAATAAAATAAATGTAATGATAATTTTTTGATTTATGCAAGTAGAATGTAATTAATGTGACTACCCTTAACTTGCAATGATAGAATAAATTAAAAGTGAACAAGTAATATGAGCAGGTAATTATTGCATTTACTGAATACTTCTTTACTTGCTCAATAGCATGTTTATTAAAATTGAAAGATATTTAAAGACTGACCTTCTTTCCTTCATGTTCCAATTTATGCGCTTCATACCTCTCAGGATAACTAAATATCTTCTTGCACAGTTTACATGACAAAATTTGTTTTTTGTCGGATGTTGAGAAATTAACCTTGGAGATTGTCTTAACTAAAAGTTTTTTGGGTGATATTACTTTTTTCAACCTGCAAATTTAACTACTAAACCTTTAATCCCTGATAACACATAAACATATATAGTACATCCATGATGAAGAAGTGGACATTACATTTTTTTTTATTAATTCAGATTTGAGATTAACAACACTTTACCTTTTTAAATTCTGCACTTTTGATTTACAGAGTAAGATAATGTTATAAAAGATACAACAGGAATGATATGAATGATTGCAACTTATGTTTTGAATGAAATCATCCATAAAGTGACCATATAACTTACCTTCTTGAACCAGTTTTCTTTTTGGAACTACTATTATTTGCTATTTCATCTTTAATAAATATTGCAGTATCATTTTTGATATTTTTTATTCTGTCTGAAAGGTGCAAATGAGGAATTCATAAGTAAGAAAATAAAGTACTGCACATAATTTTATAGGATAAGTTTCATCATTGGTCATCTCGGTCATTAAGTTCATATTTAAAATTTTCCTTACCATTAATGCAGATCTCCGTGTCAATTACTTCTGCTTTAATATTATTAGTTTCATTTTCATAGTCATTGAGTAAATTTTCGCAGTGTAAATCATCGTCAACCGGTTCAAGGGCATTATTCTCTGATTTTACAGTGTTATTGCACTCCAATAAAGTATTCTCAGATTTGATGCATGTTTGTTTGAATGTAAAGAGTGTGGTGAGAAGTTCGTAGCAAGTATCACATATTGCTTTAGGTAGGTTTTCATTTTGTCGAACCTATGTATCAGATAATCTTTAAGTTGTATTGAATAGCAAATTATCTTACATAATAAAAAAGTAGGTTATTGTTAAGTGTCTGGTAATATCAAATTTCGCTTCCAAATAATTTTGACCGATAGAGAATAATAATTGATAAGATACATCTAAAGTAAAATTTTGTGTTTGGTATTACTTTTCGAAAAATAAATAATAAAGTTAATAATAATAAATTTATTTTACAATTTATCCAAAAGAACACTATAGGACATACAAACTTTTATACTTACCATATCAATTAAATTTTTTTACGAAGAGATATAACACGATCGCGTTGTTGATAATGGGACTGCACATACAAATTATTAACTATTATTTTTCTTGAAAAGTAATACCGAGCCTCAAATTTTACTTTAGACGTATCTTATCAAATATTGTTCTCTATCGGTTAAAATTTTTTAGAAGCAAAATTTGATATGTCTTGGCACTTAACAATTACCAAAAAATATATATATTAAGACAATAACAGCAAGGTATTTAGAATATTAAACAGATTAAAGTTATGGTCTGGAAAGTTTAAGAAATCTTAGTTTATACTTAGGATAAGGTTAGGTATATTTTTAAGATAGCGTTTAGAAGTAAATGTAGTTTTCATATAACTTTGAAAAAAATGTGTTCTTACTTCGACTGAAGTGCAAAATGAGTAAAGGATCGGAGAAACGTTTTCAAACAGAAAGTATTTAAAAGATTCCTTGGAACTTAAGCAGGCACGGCAGAATTTATTAAAATACGTCATATTAATCGAATTCAGTGGTTAAAATGCATTGCTTCAGTTAAAAATCCTCATAACAACAATCTGTTATTTGTTGTTATTTATTTATCCATTATGTCAAAAACCATAAGCAAGGATAAAGGAGACAATTATTTTTTTTATTTATATGCTCATCTTTAATATAAATGATGATAAATGTGACAGGATAACTTTAAGCTTATTCAAAGTAATCTTTTTTTTATAATTTTAATTAGACACATTTAGACTTATTATAAATTTTCTTAAAAAATAAATTATGAGAAAATATTTTAAACTTTACTCGTAATATACAACTACGAAAACGTTAAAAAACATTTCAATTTAAAAAAGTTATTAAAATATTAGAAGGTCATCAAGCAGCACATTCCACAGTTATTAATGTAATGCTATGCCATTGATATGGAATTAGGAAGGCCGCCTACGAAATACCCTCTAGTTTTACCTTGCGTTCTTAAAATTTTATGAATGGGTGCAATGTTCAATTCAGAACTGCGGCTAACACGTGTTCTGTTAGGATAGTCCAGTGATCCCGGATGGAAACATGTTGCTTCCCACTAATATGCGATTCTTCGATTTAGTAAGGACTAAATTAAAGGGGTCTTAAATTTATAAGATGTTCGTACTATTGTGCAATTTGACGTAAAACGTAAAAATTGGGTAAAATATTAAAAACGGAATTTGTAGCCTCGGCGAGGGCCTCTGTAATATGGCCTAATATCTAATAATGTTATTGATATATGAGATAGATGTATATTGAAAGGAAGACAAATGAGCAAACGGTTCATATGACGGTAAGCGATCCTGTTATCAACGTGTAACTAACGTATGTCTAAAGGGGTCACTGATGAGACGTCCCACAGCGACCCCCATAACACGCAACATTCGAGTGCATTTTCAACGTGGAAAATTCGATAGAATATGTTTATTGAGATAGGAGGGGAAATTAAGGATTTAGAGGGGAAAGGAGTGTTAAAAGAAAAGAGTGGACATGGCCATTCAGTATCCTCAATAGTCATGCATTTTTGAGCTAAAAATTATGGCCTACGCGGACCTGATTTGTTTATTTATCGGATTACGTATGAAAAATAATTTATAAGTGGTTGTTAATTCGGGTTTATGTATTTTCTCTCTAAATAAGCCTATTCTACATTTGATAAAGGCCGTATCTAGAATGACGGGGCTATCATAACTTACCATATAAGAGTCTGTCAGGAAACTATTCTCAGCTGATCGAATGGTTTCTGTTACTAGCAGGTCGGTAAAGGAGTTATTTGGCCTATATTATAATATTATAATAAATTATATTATAATAAATTATATCTGTCTACAATTCGAAAGAGTTTTTGTTAATTCCAATCCACAAAAAGGACATCACCCGAGCATGTTGAAATTATCGAACAGTGGCACTTATATCTCATGCCAACAAGATATTGCTTTATGTAATAAGTGGCCGATTGTAATCTTTTCTTCGGTGGCATATAACAAACGAGCAAGCTGGTTTCGTGAAAAATTGTGGAACTAAAGAGCAGATTTTAAATTTGAGGCAAATAATCAAGAAAAGTCATAAGTTCAAAACGCGTACTTAAGTGTTTATTGATTACTCTAAGGCAATATTATTTCTAAGACTTACGCGAATATTTGACATTTTAAATTAAACAACTTTACGGATTTTATCGCGGTTTATT